>JAOXJJ010057134.1:0-15031 GCA_025769935.1 Phoenix roebelenii | reverse complement strand
AGTTCGGCGGAACCCACGACCCGTCTTCGGCCTGGCGATAGTTCGAGGGGTGCGACTTGGCCGCGTTTTGAGCAAAGTCCTGCGACGCACTCATCCGTGCGGCCTGATTGATCGACTCGATCATGCGCTTGGCCTCATCGGCGACCCGACGAACCTTGGACAGCGCCTCCTCGGCCTTGGCCTCCATGCCCTCGCCGAGACGCGTCATGATCTTCCCACCGGAGACCTGTGTGTCGCCGGACCCTGAGAGCGGGCCTTCCTTCGCGGGTGAGCTGGGGAACTGCGCCTTGATCTGCGCGGCCACACCCTGCGCAGCGGCCACGGCCGCCGCGCCACCGGCCGTGATGCCAGCGGCCAAGCGCTGCATCATCGTCTGACCGGCCTGCTCCATCTGGTCGGCCAACTGCTCGAACACCTGGACAATCTGGTCACCGACCTGCTGCGCGTTCTGCACGGCGGTCTGACCCTCGGTCTGGATGACCTGGGAGATCGCGCGCATGGCCTCCTCGACGGCCTGCCGCGACTGCTCCATCGTCTCGGTGATCTTCTGCTTGATCTGGTCGAACGAGGTCTGCACGGCCTGCTGGGACTGCTGCGCGCCCTGCTGGACCGCCTGCTGGATCGCCTGCATGGCGGTCTCGACCGCCTGCTGGGCGGCGCGCATCGCCTCCTCCGCGCCCTGCTGGAACTTGCGCAACTCCTCGACCGCGCCGTCAGTCTTGAACTCCTCCAGCGCGGCCTCGATCGACTGCACGCCCTGCTGTACCGCCGTCGCAGCCCGGTCCATCGCCTCCTCGACGTCCTGAGGGAGCTTGTCGAACGACGTCTTGAACGCCTCGACGACCGCGACCGCACCCTGGGTCGCGGCGGTCTGAAGCTGAACCATGGCCGTGGAGAACGCGGTCTGCGCCTTGGTTACGGCCTCGGTCGCGACCTGCCCGAGCGTGCCGAGCCCGTTCTTGAACGCGTCGACCGCCGCCTTCGCGCCGGTCTCGGCGATCTGACGCATCTTGTCCGTGCCGGTCTGCATCGCGTCGGTCGCGCGGTTCAGTCCATCGGTGACCGACTGCGGCAACGCCCCGAACACCTCCTTGGCGGCGGTCAAGATCGGGGAGAAATCGACCTGACCGACGGCGGTGTTCACCTTGCCCGGAATCTCGTCGGCCGGGTCGACCACGCCGTCGCGGGCCTTCTGACCCGCGTCCGCCGCGTGCTGCGCCGCCTCGTCCAGCGGCGGCTTGACCTGCCCGGGGACCTGGTTGAAGATCGCCGCGATCTCCGGGGGGAGGTTCTGGTTCGGGTTGAGCACGCCGTCGTGGAGGCCCTGACCAGCCTGCTGGCCCGCGCCGGGCAGAGTGCCCACGCCCTGCGCGGCGGTCTGCGCCCCGGCCGCGATCTTGTCGCCCATCTGCTGACCGGCGGTACCGGCGTTGTCCAGGGGCGGCTTGATGTCCTCGGCGTCCGAGGTCGCAATGCCGAGCGAATTGGCGAAGTCGTCGACCGCGCTCGCCACATCGGAAATCCACGTGACGATCTCGATGAAGTGCCGGAACGCGTTGATGATCTCGGTGACGAACTCGACGATCAAACCGGGGGCGGGGCTGTTCGCGAACTCCAGCAGGGCGTCCGCGACCTTCTTGATCGCGTCCTTTAGTGCGTCAAGGTCTTCCTTCGGAATGTTTCGGATGAATGCGGCCGCCGCGTCCATCGCAGTCCGGAACGCGCCACCCAGATCGTCGAGCAGCGTGGACGCGAGGTCGGCGACCGCGTCGACCAAGTTGTTGAACCCGGGCGTGGCCTCGGTGAAGAACTTGGTCGCCGAGGTCAGAATCTGGAAGATCGCCTGTTCGACGGTATTCAGCGCATCACGGAGCGCCTGTACTGCCGGTTCCAGCAGATTGATGTCCTGCATGTGCTGGAGCCAATTAGCAGTGTTGTTTACAAGGTCGGTGATGATGCCGACCATGTTCTGAAGAACAGTTCCGGTGTCAGCGACCTTTAGGAACTCCTCGGCGAGGTGAGTCACCGAATCGAGCAGTCCGTTCTTACCCGAGACCGCGTCCTTGGTCTTGTTGATGATCGACTCGATGCGAGAAAGGTTTTCGCCCTTGGTCACCATGTCGACGAAACGACTTGCCGCGTCCGAGATCGACGCTGCGAAGTCCTTCATCTCGTCGGTGATGCGCGGGAACAGCGTTTCGCCCAGTCGCTTCAGGACCGGCGTCAGCTTCTGCTCGAACACCTCGGAGACTTGCTTGGACAACGCATCCAGCGAGGGCTTGAGCCCCTTCTCGTACGCGGCCTTGATGCCGTCCATACCGAGCGCGACCACGGCGAACGACGCGCCCGCCGCCAGCGCCAGTGCGGGGATGCCCGCGAGCGCTGCGCCGATCGCGCCCACGACATAGGACACCGCGCCCGCGATCCCGAGGAACAACGTGATCTTCGCGCCGAGCCCGACGATCGCGGTAGCAGCGGTCGCGGCCGCGCCTGCCAGACCCCCCAGTCCACCCTTCAGAAGATCTGACGCGTCCCCCGCACCGGTCATGAACCCAGCGAGGCCCTGAGTGATCTTGCCCAGCGACGAGATCGCCGTCCCGGCGACCCCGGAGATTCGTCCTAGAACGCCGAATCGGTTGCTGGACCGCTGAATGTGATCGCCGAGCTTCTCCATCTGCGTACCTTGATGATCGACCGCAGTGCCGAAGCGACCCAAAATGCTTTCGGACCGTCGGACAGCACGATCGTGATCCTCATGTGCACGGGTGACGTTGCGCTCTGATTCCTCGACACGGCGATTCGACTCGACCAACTTGTCGCGACCGGTCGTGATCCGGTCCTCGGCGTCCGCGACGCGGAACGCACCGTCGGCGGACTTGGTCCGAGCATCCGCCACGCGGGCCTCGGTCTCGGCGATCCGCTGACTACCGTTCGCGAGCGCTTCGCGATGACCTTGAAGTTCGCGCTCCAGCTTGTTGATCTCGCGGATGTTGTTCGGCTCCTCTTCACGGAGCCGCGCAAGCCGTTCCTCCTTCTGCGCGATCACGTCGGTCGTTGCGCCCTGGATGTTGCGCGTGACCTGCAACGCGCGCTCGGCCTTCTCCAGTTCGGCCTGGTTCTTGCGCTGGTCGTTGCGCGCCTTGTTCAAGTCGTTCTCGGCCTTGGCGAGCTTGCGCGCCGCCGCTTCCGAAGCGGCGTACGCCTGCGCGCGCTCGCGCTCGGCCCGGTCAACGTTCCCGCCACCGACCGTGTTACCCGTAACCCCGCTGGTCGCCTTCGCGGCTTCCAGCGCGGCCTTCTTGACCTTGTCGAAGTCGGTCTTGGTCCCGGTGAGCTTCTGCTTCAGCTTCCGCCAGAACGGTTCGAGACGTTGATTGACGCGGTCGCGGGTCTTGGTCGTCTCCAGGACGACCTTGTCCCGAGTCTTCTCGGTGTTCTTGTTGATCCCGTCGAACAGGTCGTTCTGCTCGCTGTTCAGCTTGTCGAACGCACGCGTGCCGTCGTCACCGAACTCGTCGAGCGACTGTGCGAGCTTGGCCCGCGCGGCGTCCGAGTCGACGTCGATCTTGATGTGGATCGTGTCGTCGAGCCCGGCGGTCGCAGCCGCGATCTCGCGCTCCAGCTCGGCGCGGAGCTGCGCGGCGAAACCGGACGTGTCCGGGGTTATGCGAATCCCTGCTTCATCGACGATGGCCATATTTTAACCCCCGCACCTAGCTGGTACGATGGCCTCATGCCACCTGTTGAAGTTGCCTACGGCGATCCACGTCTTCCGGCAAGATTCTGGTCCCGCGTCAAGAAAAGTACCAGCGGCTGCTGGCACTGGACCGGGCACATCACCAGCTCGGGGTACGGCCATTATCCGCTGACGCACGATCGCCCCGTTCGTGCACACCGCCACTTGTACGACCAACTCGTGGAGCCGGTCTACGGCAGGGGTCATCCGAACTACCGAGAAGTAGATCATGAATGCCACAACCGCAATAGAACGTGCAAGGGCGGACCGACCTGCATGCACCGCCGATGTGTAAACCCGGCACATCTCGCGGCTAAGTCGCAGCGCGATAACTGCATGTCCTCGCCGCACTCGACCGCACGACGCACTGCTGACGCCATGTCCGCTCGAACTCATTGTCCACATGGGCACCCGTACTCCGGTGATAACCTGTACGTCGCGCCAAGGGGCGGCCGTCGATGTCGGGCGTGCATGCGTGCCGCTGAGCGCCGACGACGGCCCCTCACCGGCGAACGACCGGGGCCCAAGCTGAAAACTTTCTGCCACGAAGGACATCCGCTGTCCGGCGACAACCTGTACACACCTCCCGGGAAACCGGAAGTTCGCATGTGTCGCGAGTGCCGCAAGGCGGCCAAGGCGAGGTACCGCAAGCGCGGTGGTCACTAGACCTCGCCGCCGATCTCGGACGCCATCCCCATCGCGGCCCCGCCGCCCAACATCGACATCAGGGCCTCCTGTCCGCGCTGCGCACGCTCGGACGTCCCCCACTCCTCGCGGGCGGGCTTACCGTCATCGCTCTCCGAGGCGAGCGAGTCCCACATCTCGTCCAGCGAGTCGACCCCGTCCCGGAACTGCGACAAGGTCACACCGACCTCCAGGTAGACCGACCAGGCGACGTCGACCCACACCCCGATGTCCTCGGAACCATCGAGGCGGGGTGCGTGACGGATCATCAGGCCGGACATCAGTGCGCCTAGCGACGACGACGCGCTGGCGAGCGCGACGAGCCGCCGGACGGTTCGGTAGGGCGGTCGGCAGCCGCCGAGACAACGACCTCGACCAGTTCCTCCAGCGCGGACTGCTCCATGGTCAGCAGCGGGTGGTCCATCACGAAGACGAACCGGCGCAGCGAACTGCCGTTCTCGTCGCCGTACTTACGGGCCAGCGACTCGGACGGGAAGACCGAGTCACCGATCTTGTACTGCACGGTCTGACCGACGGTGGTGGCGTCCTCATTGATCGGGACCAGCGTCCCGGCCTTGGCGTCCTCGGTGTCGTCGGTCGCGGTCACCACGGCGACCGGCTGGTCCTCGTAGCTGACCCCGTCGTCATCGACGAACACACGCATCAGGAAGTTGCGCAGACCCATCAGCCGCCGACCCGGCGAGGAGTCCTCGGCCGAGAGGGCGAACACCGACGAGGTGTCCATCTGGGCGCGCACGGTGAAGTTCCACAGTTCCTCGGTGTCGCCCTTGTAGACGGCGAGGGTGAAGGACTCACGCTTGACGGGGTTCCGACGACGACCGATGACCTTCGGTTCGGTGGTCGCAGGGGTGGCGGTGGTCATGGGGTTCACCCTGGACCGTGTCCACGTGCTCGGGTCGGTCCGCGCGCCACACGTAACCCGTAACTGGTCCGGGGTTACGGGTTACGTGTATGCTCTAGGACGTGGACGCCTTGACCTAGGACGTGGGCGCCCGCTCGCCTTCGTCCCGAGGGCCCGCTGCTCGGTGCTTCGCCGAGGTGACCGATCGTGCGCGATCCGGCGGCCCCTCGGGACGTCGTGCTAGTCCCTGATAGCTCAGATGGCAGAGCAAGCGGCTGTTAACCGCCAAGTCCCTGGTTCGAGTCCAGGTCGGGGAGCATGGGTCACTCCAGCCACCGTCCATCGTTCAAGGGGTGCTGCAAGATGTGCGCGATCGACAAGGGCCGCGTACGCGGACAGGGTGACGGGTTACGGATGCAGGTCCGCGATCTGCGGACCCTCGGCCGGTGGAAGCGAGTCAACCGACACGACGTGCCGAAGGATCAAAATGATTAGTCCTCGTACGTGGACATGTGCACGGTGCGGGCAGACCTCGGGCCAGTACCGCAGTTTCAAACGGTACATCCGCTCCATTTCGACCCACCGACGCTGGTACTGCCATCGAGGGTTTTACCCCGGCTACTAGGGCGCAGCCGCCCGAATCGACTCGCGGACAAAATCGTTCTTCTTCCCGCCCGGGTGGTTGACCTTCATGAACGCGACGTTCGCGCCGACCTTCTCCCAGAAGAAGCGCAGCGGGTAACCGGACCCACGCGGCTGAATCACGTGCGGACGCGTGCCCTCCATTTGGTACGTGAGCTGCGGCGTCGCGCCTGCCCGACCAGCCATGACGTTAACGTCGGGCCCGTCGTCCTCCTCGCGGATTGTGCCGAGCAGTTCACCGGTTTTGACCCCGACGTGGGTGCGCATGTAGTTCGCAACGTTGCCCGCGCGGCGATGGATGTCGCGCTGCACGCCTGGCGAGTAACGCAACTGCTCGATCGCGGCGTGGTCGATGTCCTGATCGCCAGCCTTGAACTTCAGCTTGACCTCGACGCGGATGGTGCGAGGCATCAGGTCACCGGTCCGATCGTGATCATCACTGCGCACCCCGCGAGCCCGCCCATCGGGCCGATGACCTCACAGTGGCCGATCGTGACGTTCGGGTTGGGGTTCGTCGGGAGTAGTTCGGTCTCACGCCACGCGTAGAGCGCGGTCATCACTCGGCCGGGGTCGAGCAGCAGTCGCAGACCGTCCTCGTGCAGTTCATCGGCAGTCGGAACGTCGCCGTGGTCATCGACCGTTGAGACGCACCGCAGCAGCCGCAGCGCGAACTCCGCACGCGGCGGACCAACCGCGCCCGACGCTCGCGAGAGGTACCCCCCGGCACGCTGCCCGGAGTCCGAGATACCGGGCTGCATCTGCGACAGGCTGATCGCCAGGTGCTCGTCGTCAGCCGCGATCATTCGGTGCGACCCGGCCGCGACGTAGCGTCGCTCGGGCAGGTCCCAGCCCTTCGCCGTGAAGTGGTTCTCGACGGCGGTGAGCATTCGCTGGGCCACGGCCGCGCAGTCGATCACGACTTCTGATCGTCCTCGATGCGCTCGATCATGTCGTCACGACCCCCGCTGGCGTCGAGTCCCCGCGCCTTGCAGATGTCCTGAAGCTCGGCCTTGGACTGGCGACGCAGGTAGGGCGCGGAGTAGACGGTCACGACCGTGTCCGACTTGTCCTCAGGTGCATGGTCCTCGGGCTTGTCGGTCTCGGACTTCGGAATCATCGACCGGGAGTAAATGCCGTCGAACGGGTCGTGGTCGCTCACGTGGTGATCCTTCGGCCGTAGGGAACGTCAGGGGACCACGCGCTCGCACGTCGCGGTGCCATGTACGGGTTCGACGATGCCAGCCACGCGTCGATGTCCCACAGTCCGGTACGCCAACCCTGGAGCGAGGAGACCAGCCCGATCGTGATCCCCTCGCGGGAGATCGACTCGACGCGCTTGGGGAGGTTGCACTTCCCGCCGGTCCACATTCGGCCCAGCTCGACGGTCAGCGCAATCGCCGCGCGCATCCCGCCGATCGGGGGGAGCAGCCCGTGTCGATACGTGACCATGGTCCCGTTGGCCCACCGACCACTGATCTTCTCGATGATCCCGCTGGCGTAGTTCGCGGAGAAGTCCTGACCTCGGACGTACTCAGTGCCATCGGGCGCGACGACCTGGTCGATTCCGGTGACGGGAGCGTCCGGCAGTCGAGCCACCATCGCCTGCCGAACGCTCCCCGGTGCATAGCCGTGGAGACCATGCACGGAATGAGGGGGGCACCAGTCCGACGATCGGAACTTCAGTTCCACCGTGGACCGGCACCCGCCGCTGTACTGCTTACCCGACCAGAGGTACAGCATCTCGGAAGCCATCCACAGGAGGTCTTCCCAGGTGTCGTCGTCCAGGTTGGGCTTGTTCGGCCACGCCTCCAGGTCCGCGAGGGAAGCCCAGGGCTGACAGATCAGCCGGGTCGGCTGCGTCATCAGGTCTCCCCTCGCGGGTCTGGTGAGGGTTAGGCCGGAACGGTGGTGACCGGCGCGTACCCGTAGGAGTAGTTCGGCAGGTTGGTCTCCTGGAGCCACTGGCAGACCCGGGAGGTGATCGGGAACGTGGTCACGTCACCGTTCGGGCCCTTGCCGTAGTACGGGTTCTCCTGGGCGATGCCGTCCAGACCAGTGTCGAAGGCGTTCGTGCCGTCGAGGTTCTGGTCCTTCGTGAACTGGAGGTACACCTTCGGCATGAGCCAGTGGAAGTACCCCACCACAGCGCCCTGCTGAATCTGCGAGGACCACAGTTCCATCGCGACGCCGCCCGGCTTCGGGTCCACGCCGACGGGCGGAAACGCGTAGCCGACCGGAGCGGCAGCGGTCGTGTTGTCGGCCGGGTCGGTGAACACGACACCGCCCGCCAGGAACTCGATCGCGGCCGGGTCCGGGTAGCAGAAGTTGATGTTGCCGATGTCCATGCGGAGCAGCGTCTGGGGCGGCGAGTACGTGGTGCAGATACGGCCAGCGCCGTTGACGATCGAGACGTCGTCCTGCTTGTTGTACGCCGCCGTGAACGAGATGGAGATCATCGCGTCCGACCAGAAGATGTTCTTGGGACCGACGATCGGCTTGCCGAAGTTGTCGATCCGGGTGAACTTCGCCAGGACCGCCTGAAGCATCCCGGACCGGTTGTAGGTAGCCATTCTCTCGTTCCTCCGGGAATTAGGCCGTCACGGTGCAGCCCACAAGGGTCTGCGGGTCGAACAGGGCAAGGGCAGGACGCTCTGCCCAGACCGCAATGCGGTTCGTGCGGTGGTCGACCACCCACGAGGACTGGTCGTAGACCGTGGACTCGCCCACGAAAACCGTGACCGGACCGGTGCCGTAGATCGTGTAGTCCGAAACGGTGTCGCCCGCATTCGGCGGGTAGCCGAAGTCGGCCACGACCAGCGACCCCAGTGGAGTCACGAGCAGGTCACCGACTGCGGTGACCTGCTCGCGGTCAAGTCCCATCAGCAGCGGGGCCGGAACGTGCAGGTAGATCGTTCCGCCTGCGGTCCGGTCCGCCACCTCGGACTCCACCCGTCCGATGGCTTCGGCCAGCGAGTCGGCTGCGTCCGAGAGAACCGGGCCCGCCTTTAGGTGCGGGTTAAGGAACGGGCCGTCGTTACCGGTGGACCCGCTGGGTCGCGGGTTCGCCAGCTCGACACGCAGTCCTTCCGGCAGCGACCACGGGTCGACCTTGGTCGCTTCGCCGGTCCACAGTTCGCGGGCGATGGCCGACGAGGTGATCGCCTCGATGTGCTGTCGCGCCCGAGTCTTGACTTCCTCCAGACCGGTGGTCCGGGGGCAGGTCGTGCGCGACTGGATCACGTAGGGGCGAGCGCCGACCGGGCCGTACTCGGCCGGATCGCCCACCCCCACCAGCTCGTCGGTGCAGTCCTGCGCAATCCGGTAGGCGCGGGGCGCTTCGGGCCACGTGATGATGCCCTTGTGCCAGTCCACGCCCGGAGGAGTGCTGCCCTGCTTCGCCGCAGTCCGCAGTGAACCCTTAGTGCGCGGTTCCGCCTGCGGCGACGGAACCCGCCCGAGCATCAGCTCCATGGGTTACGCCGTGACCTCGGACGGGGCCTTGGTCCCGGTCATCGCACCGTTCGGGACAACCGTGGCCGCGAGGCGCAGGGCCTCGACACCGCGAGCCGCAACGCCCTCGAAGGACTCCGAGAACTGGCGGTAACGGTTGCGACGGATCAGGTCCGCGTCACGCACGATCCCGAGGTCCAGGGTGCCGCCGTCGAGGTGCTGGAAGTGACCCTCCGGGTGGAGCAGGATGTCGACCTGTGCCGGGAAGTTCGGGACCGAAGCGGTACCGGCGGTCTGGGTGTACGCCTGCCGCGCGATAGCCGGAACGGCGGTGTTCCCGCTCCCCGAGGCGGCCTGGTCGACGACCGGGCCGTCCAGGTGCCAGACCGGTCGGATGTTCCGGGTGGCGAAGAACGACTCGATCTGAGCGTCGGAGACGTTCAGCGAACCGATCCCGTCGGTGGACATCTGACGAGCCAGGTCCACGCGGATCATGGCCTTAGCCCAGAACGGCATGATCGCACGCAGCGGGATGCTGTCCCCGAGACGGTGGACCGACCGGTAGTAGGTCTGGACCTTGTCGAGCGTGGTCAGCAGGTCACGGGTCGCACCGAGCACAGCCTGCGAGGTCATGTACTTCGACTTCGCCTGAAGCTGGGCGAGCAGGTGGTTCTCGCAGATGCGGTCGTGCCAGATCAGGGCCGACTCGATGTTCGCGCGCAGGGTCTCCGGGTCGAACCGCGAGGTGATGTTCGCGAACTCGATCTGGAGGGTGATCGCCTCAATGTCGGCGGTCTCGGTCGGCGGGCAGTCGACGACCCACAGCGCCTTCAACGGACCGGTGTAGGGCCCCGCGTAGGTCGGCGCAGTACCGCCCGGGTTCTCGGCGTTGACGTCGTCCTGGAGCGACCAGAAGCCGGTCGCCGACTTCGGGCCGGTCGCCGAGACGTTCAGCATCGGCGAGAGGTCCCGACGGAACTGGATGCCACCACGGTCGACCTGGAAGTTGGGCAGCGCGTTCTTGATCGGGCGGCCCTGAATGCCCCAGACCCCGTAGTTGTAGTCGATCGAATACGGGGCGCACAGACCGCCAGCAGCGGTGATCGCCTGGGGCGAGGTGACCCGGGTGATCTTGTTGGTGTTCTGCTCGGCGGACTCGCCCGCGAACAGCTTGCGGTCCTCGGGGACACCGGCAGCGGTGATCGAGAAGACCGCGACCTGCTCGCCGTCGCCGGTGACCGAAGAACCGGACACCGCGCGCAGCTTGTTGGCGAAAGCGCGACCGATCTCGGCGGCGGTCAGCTCCTGTCCGGCCCTGTAGCCGGAGTCGGCGGACGCGGTGATCACGACCGGCGCCTTGACGTCGGCCTTGGCGGGCGACGCGGCGGTCACCGAACCCATGGGCGGGTTCCCAGCCGAGGCCGCGACAAGCTGCGGCTCGTCGGCCGGGGTCTCGGTGCGAGCCTCCGGAGCGTCGGTCTCCGACCCGTTACCCGTAACCTCCGGGACGGTCTCGGTCGGAGTCTCGACGACCTCGGTGTGCTCGGCGACCAGATCGTTGACGTCCGAGAGGTCGGCGTAAGCCTGCTCGCGGTTCGCGGTGCGCGTGGTCATCTCGGTGTTCATCGAGGTGAACGCGGGCTTGAGGTCCCGCAGCTCGGCCAGCTCGGCGTCGGAGAGCGAGCGGTCCGCGATCTTCGGGGCCAGCTCGACCATGCGAGCCTTGGCCTCCGCGTGCGCGGCGGTCAGCTTCTCCTCGTCCACCTGCCCGAGGTTCGCCAGGATGTCGGCGTACTTCTCCATGAGGCCGAAGCCCTCTCTATCCGTTCGGTGCCTCGGCGCTGGGCGCTTGGACGGCGGGTGCGTACCGGCGAGACCGCGCTGGGCGCGAGCTGCACTTACCCCGGAAAGTTACGAAGTTGTGACCTTGCGGGTCTGCGGTTTCATGTGCAGTACCGTCATGCTCTAGGGCATGAGTGAACTGACGGGAGCTTGCGACGCACTGGGGTACGACGACAAAGACCTGGAGGACTACGCGAGGGGGAACAGGCCGCAGCCGTGGAAGTGCGAACGGCCGTACGGCCACGACGGCGACCACGACATGCCCTACCTGCGCGACACCTTCGGTGAGGCGCAGACCAAGGCGCGCCTGGAAGGGCTGGAGTGGTTCATGCCCGACGAGGAGGTGAAGGCGTGAGCGAGATCAGAGTGCAGGTCGTGAAGTACGTCGTCTCCGCCGTGCCGGAAGACGATCCCGATTCGCCCGGCATGAGCTACGGCTCGCACTTCGACATCACGGTCGAATACCGAGGACGCGGGAAGTGGGCGGTGTGCCACTTCGGCGAGTGCCTCGGAACCGATGGAGAGTGGAGCTACGAGTCGTCACCGTCGAACCGCGAGGACGACTGGCTGGCGACCCACCGATTCGACCTGGAAACTGCACTCGATCTCGCACGTAAGGCAGCGCCGTACATGCGGGTCAACCGGTTCATCGCGCACGAGGTCGCGGCTGAGATCGAGGCGGCGCGCAAGGGTGCGGACGACGACGCGTGCTGCGACGAGTCGTACGTGGACGCCCACGGCAACACCGGTCGGCACCAGCCGTGGTGCGTGAACAAGTGACCTACGACGACTACATCGCGTTCGTGATGGCCTACTGGGTCCGTCATCCCGAGCAGCGTCATGGACAGGCCGCGGTCAACGTGCTGCGGTCACTGGTCTCGCACAGCTACCTGGCGGACAAGATCATCGACGACTACCTGGCGGTCGTCGACGAGATCGAGACCGACGTGGACGAGGTCGAGAGCGCGGTCTTCGCCCGCGGCGGCTCGCACGAGGTCGACCGCGTCTACCAGCTCAAGCGCGAGCTGATCGAGTTCAAGCGCTGCGTGCTGCCGCTCGGCGCTCCCCTGCTGCGCCTGGCGACCCGTGAGCTGCCGGTCGTCCCGCCGCAGGCCCGGGCGTACTTCCGCGAGCTCGCCGACCACCACACCCAGGTGCGCGAGGCGGTCGCGTCCTTCGACGAGGTGCTGAGCTCGATCCTGCAGGCCGGCCTGGCCCGCGCGTCCGTCGCCGACAACGAGGACATGCGCAAGATCTCCGCGTGGGTGGCGATCGTGGCGGTGCCGACCATGATCGCCGGCATCTACGGCATGAACTTCCAGAACATGCCCGAGCTGTCGTGGCACTACGGCTACTACATGGTCCTCGGCCTGATCGCCGTGGTCATGGTCGCGCTCTACATCGGCTTCAAGCGCAACCGCTGGCTCTGAGGAGCCCGGGAACTTCCGCCGAGCGGTAGGTTGCGGCGCGATTTCCGGTCGGAAAGGCGCGGCAACCTACCGCTCGCGGGTCACTCGAACTGCGCGGCGCGGGCGCCCGGGAGGCTCTGCAGCATCTCGCGGGCCTGGACGGCGACCTTGTGCTCGCAGAGCACCTCGTACTTGGTCGCCACCGTCTGGCTGATCGAGGTGAAGTCACGGCGGCCGCGGCTCAGGGCGTAGCCGAGCGCGGCGAAGCCGATGCCCAGCAGGATGCCGATGCCGAGCGCGACGGCGAAGAGCGCGAGGAAGTTCACGCCCGCCGGGGTGAAGATCAGCAGCACGAGGGCCACGAGCAGACCGGTCGAGAGGCCGGACTGGATCCCGCCGGTGATCACGGTGCCCCAGTTGCGGCGTCCCAGCACCCGCTCGACCGACTTGAGGTCGGTGCCGACGATGGCGAGGTTCTGCACCTCGAACTTCTCGTCGGCGAGGTAGTCGACGGCGCGCTGCGCGTCGTCGTAGGTGTTGTAGATGCCCACCGACTGCGGGAACTGGAGCTCGAAGAGCGAGCTGGGCTGCGGACGGGCGAACGACATGCGACCTCCTGGAGACTGGACTCGATGCTATCGGGGACCGCTGTGCGTCTCCTGTCCGACCACCGGGCGCCCGCTGTGCGGCGGGCACCCGGCGTACGCGTCCTCGCGGGGGTCCGAGGGGGTCGGCTCAGCCGCGCCAGCTCGCGAGGGCGACGACGACCTCGTTCTCCACCGGCCGGGGCGTCGCTCCGGCGTAGTTGCTGATCAGCGAGAAGGCGTAGCGCCGCCCGTCGCGCCCGGTCACGTAGCCGCTGAGGGCGGTGACCCCGGTCAGCGACCCGGTCTTGGCGTGCGCGTTGCCCGCCGCCCGCGTCCCGGTCATCCGGTGGCGCAGCGTGCCCCCGCCCAGGTGGGTGTTCACCCCGGCGACCGGCAGCCCTGCGTCGAACTGCGGCCACCACGGCTCGTCACGCACCTCGACCAGGACGCTGGCCAGGGTGAGCGGGCTGACCCGGTCCTTGCGGCTGACGCCGGACCCGTCGGTCAGGCTGAGCCCGGCCGTCGGCACGCCGAGGCTCTTCACGTACGCGACCGTGCGCGCCGTGCCCGCCGACCAGCTGCCGGGCTTGCCGCCGCGGGCGCCCATCGTCTTGGTGAGCGCCTCGGCGTGCATGTTGTTGGAGAGCTTGAGGAACGGCACGAGCAGCTGGGTGAGCGTGATCGAGCGGTCGCGCGCCACGCGGGTCCGCCCCGACGCCGGCGTGGTGCCGAGCGACGTGCCGCCCTTGACCTTGACCTTCTGCTTGTCGAGCTCGCCCCGGAACACCGCGGCCGCGTACAGCTCGGGCTTGTCCACGGTGACCAGGCCCGACCAGCTGCCGCCGCTGCGCACCTGGCCACGCACGGTGATCGTGTTGCCGCCGGCCTTGCGGCTGAGCGACAGGCTCGTCGAGCCCGTCGTGGTGGCGGAGTTGACGAGGCGGACGTACTTCTTGGCCGCGGCCGGGGTGGTGGTCAGCGTCGGCCGCTTGCCCCGGGTGCCGCCCTTGACGTTGACGAGGACGGTGCCGCTGTCGAGGTCGGAGTTCGGGGCGACGGTGAGGGCGGCGGTCTGCGCCGCGTAGTACTCCGAGGCGTACGAGGTGTACCAGCCGGGGTTGTAGCGCTGGCTGTCGAAGAAGCTGCCGTCGGCCACGACCTTGCCGGTGACCGAGGTGATCCCGGCGGCCTTCACGGCCTTGGCCAGCGCGGCGTAGTCGGACTGCCGGCTCGTCGGGTCGCCCTTGCCGATCAGGTAGAGGTCGCCCTTGAGCACGCCGTCGGTCACCGTGCCGCGGCGGACGACATCGGTGGTGAAGCGGTAGTCCGGGCCGAGCTCGTGCATCGCCGCGACCGCGGTGAGGATCTTGTTGTTGGAGGCGGGCATGCCCGCGCTGGTCGCGCGCCGGGCGTAGACCACCGCCCCGGTCTTCGCGTCGAGCACGGAGACGTCGGTCTCGGTCTTGCTGCGCGAGTCGTTCAGGATCGACGACAGCCGGTTCGCCAGGGCGGTCGCCCGCGCGGCCGACGCCGGCGCGGGGGACCATCGTCTTGCTCTCGGCGGATCGGAAGGTGAGGCTTGTCGCGGAGGGGAGGGGGCATCGCGCCCCGGCCGGATCGCCGGTCATCGCCATTCCGGCGCGCAGCTTCGACCACAGAAGCTCCGCATCGTGGACGGCGCCGACGGTGCCGGCCTCGTCCAGCTCGATCAGCACGGGCACGTCCTTCAGCCCGGCGTAGGCGCGAGCGAAGTAGGTCGCCGTGGTCGGCTCCCCGGTGACCTCGACCGAACGCACCGTGACCTGCACGAGAAATCCAC
>JAOXJJ010057133.1:0-15032 GCA_025769935.1 Phoenix roebelenii | reverse complement strand
TATAAAAGTTTAATTAGTAATTTTGCTTCTCAAAAAGCTAGACGAATTATTTTTAAATAAAAATTTTAAAATATTTTAATACTTATTAAAAAAATTTATTATTTAAATAATAATAAAAAAGACCTCTTCTAATGAGTTCGCCTAAGGCCCCCAAATGTATTGGGCCGCCCCTGCCCCCGTATGAAAGGTGATGGATATATCAAGGCATTTTCTTTCGAAAATTCCAAATGGAATTCACTAATTCAGATTAGATAAAGGTTGCATTTGCCATTGCATAAAAACCCTAAAATCCCACTCAATCCTTTATAAGTAGCCACCACCTTTCCCTCACTACTCGCTCTCTCTCTCTCTCTCTCTCTCTCTCTCTCTCTCTAGCAGGTAAACGAACATTATATCATCCCGCTGCTCTGTGGCTAGGAAAGAGGCCTGTACTGCATGGGAAACTGTCCCTCATCCAAGAGCAAGAGTTTGGAGCGGCGGGACCGCCGGCCGGCGGCGGCGAAGGTGATACACTTGGACGGGAGTTTGGAGGAGTACGAGGGGGCGGTGAGGGCAGGGCTGGTGGCGGCGAGGAACCCAGGGTGCTACGTGTGCGCCGGCGAAGCGTTGGATGTGGGAGCCCACCCGCAGGAGGTGGCGGAGGCGGAGGATCTCCAGCCCGGGCAGCTCTATTTTCTACTCCCCGTCTCCTCCTCCCGCCACCCCCTTTCCCTCCCCGATCTCTGCCTCCTCGCCATCAGGGCCAGCTCTGCCCTCCGCCGCTCCCCCCAGGTGGCTTCAAAGAATGACATGTTAACTAAAAAAACACCGGAAGTTGTAATTTGATTTGTTGGTGAGTCAGTGTCCATGAAGTCATAACATTTGCTGCGATCAGAGTATCTCAGTTTTTGTTCCCATCAGAATTTATTCTTATAAGATTATTGTTTTTGCTAACCTATGAACTGGAATTTCTATTTCATGTTCAACACTATACTTATTTTCTTCTGAAAAAAAGATTAGCACTCGACTGCTGCAAATGCTGAGCTGGCAAATTGGTGTGAGTTAAGACTAAGGACTCGAAAAAAACATTATGGAGTGAGCGAGCATCCGCTGAAGTCAATGTTGAAGGAAGCAGCTTATAATAGCTGGTGATAAATTTTAGCAGTTAAAATAAATCTTGCACCAAGGGAGCCCAAAGCAAAGTCAAGAATAGCGTAGTGGTAGACAATGGAAAGTTTTTTCTTTTTTTGGGGGTTATCCACGCTTTCATTGCTAAACAAAGAACAGGGTCTTTTAGGAGACTTTTTCAAAAAATAAAATTACAAAAACCTTCTCAAAATTTACGTTTATTATACTTATACCTCTGGTTTATAAAACTTACCCTCATACAGATACACCCAATTAAATTAACAGTATTAGTGAATCCATTTACATTATATAAAAAATTAATTTTTTTAATGAATAAATCACAAAAAAGTCCCTAAGATTAGGGGTAAATTATGCTTACATCCAATAATTTGAAAAATCAATGCTTATCCATCTTAGGTTTGTTTTTATCCAATACTTTAATCCATAACTTAACAGAATATTAGCCAAACTATTAACTTAAATGGAACCTAAATGTCACATTAGAAAAAATTTAAAAAATGACCAAAATAGCTTTAAGTGATATAATATCTATCCAAGAAGGAGATCAGCAGTGAGGTGCCATGGGTCTGAGCTTGATCTTGATGAATTATTAGAAAAGAGTCATGTGCCAAGAAAAAAGCAATCTCAATCTCTCAAGTAAATGGATGCATCTAAAATTTTCTGCTGCAGAAAAATATAATCAAAAATTTTATCGCTTGAGCTAGCTTGTCCATGGTACAAGCCAGGCAATAGAACTGCAACTGATGAACCCTCCAAAAAGAAGAGTTCTCAAGCACGCATTGATTTGGATCCTTTTGATGATAGGCTACGAGAGCTATTATAGCTCTATATATAGATATAAAAATCCTCATTCACAGCAACAATATTAAAAAAAATCATGTCTACAATATTTGACAAGTAGAACTCAAAATCAGCAAATAATATACCGACATCTCCGATCTTTATGATGTGATGGGTGGAAAAGTAAAAACAAAACCTGATCAGGAAGGACAGAGGTTGGTCGAAAGGATGCTCTTCGTTGAATGTTGTTTGGGAAGGAAGCTTGTCGTTGCTTGCTCGTTGTGAAAGGACGCTCGTGGTGAATTGGCGAAGTAGGAAAGAACCCTAAATACTTAATCTCAACAAGAGAAAGACTCTTGAAGATATCGAAGAGTTCTCAGAATTGAAAAGGTGAAAGAGGAGCTTTATTTTCTTATAGAGGTATTTTTTACTTTTTATAATAAATAAATAGTTTTACTAATGCTATCAATTTAAATGGATACAAGCATAAATTTTTACAAAATATTGGGCGTAAGTGTAATAAATATAAATCTCAGAGAAGTTTTGGTAAGGTTATTTTGGTCATTTTTAATTTTTTTCCTGATGTGGCATTTGGGTCCCATTAAAAATTAACGATTTGACTGACATTATTCTATTAAGTTATGAGTTGAAGTATTGGAAAAAAATAAATGGCCAAAAAAATAAGCATAAGTTTTTTCATACTATTGGGTATAAGTATAATTAATCCCTAATCTCAAAGAGGTTTTTATAATTCACTAAAAAAAAATTACAATCTACCCTCCACATCTAATTTTTCATGATGAATTCACACAAGTTCTCCTGGAAAGGCACCATAATAAACATATAAAACTCGATGACGAGCAATTTTTGGCAATTCAAAACGAGAGTACCATGATCTAAAATCAACATACAGTAAGACATTGCATCAAAATATACATATAGGAGCCAGCATGTTCAACCCTAGGAGGGAGGAAGAGGCTTCATCTCTGCCTTGATAGCTGCAACTAGATGATCATAAGCTTGCCCCCATGCAGCTTTCATTTCTGGGCACCACATTTCTGGAACCATATCCTTTATTGTGTCTAACAGTGCAAACTTTACAACCTGTATGGCCATTAGCAAACCATTACCAGCTTACACTTAATTAACAAAGAAGCTCTAAGCTCAAACAAGCTAATATATGGAAGGAATGCTAAACTCGTAGCAGCGCTCTCTTCATCTAGAGGGAATTATTCTTTAAAGCAATTTTTTCGTATACCAAGTGTGGGTAAATATTTGTCACATATTATTCTTGATTTTGTCTTAGTATATATAGTTATTATCTTTATGATAAGACTATGCACCAAATTTTATGGTGGAACCGTATTATGCAAATCACTGGTCAATTAGGAAATTGGTGAATAAATCTTCAAGTTCATTTGATATTTCTATACCTGATGGAAATAAGCCCTGGTTTCTTCACATTTGGTGCTCCCTAAGGGGTTTGATTGGTGCGGGAGTGTGGCGCCTTCAAGATTGTGCATATATAACGGGAGGCAAATAAAACCGCAGACTAGGTTGCTATCTTTGCCGTCTAGTACTCCAGAGAGATCATCTGGGCACATCAGGAATTTTCTCCTCCATCGCTGTGCTATTTTCACACTCTTGATCCTGTTGGCTGCACTTATACTAGAGTAGGTTGAGCAGCCATTGTACTAAAAAAAAAAAAGGAGTTTGAATGGGTGAACATATTATTTTATACCAGGAATAAAATACCCCAAGGTTAACAAGGCCCGGTCGGTTGGTCCATTTGCGTTTTCCTTAAAGAAAATATTTTGTCCATTGTCCTAATTGCTTCAGCCGACAATTACCTAAAGACAGAACTATCGGTTTTATAGTCTCATTGTTCAGCTAAAAATATTCTATTTATAATTTCTCTGCATTTAACATTGTGATTTAAGGGTCAGAATATGCTTGATTCCGTTCCATTTCCATCAATTTAAGGTTTTTTATTCATACTTGGTGGGCTTTCAGATGACCGTGGTTCAAGTGTTTCTATTAACTATGTTACTTTTAAATAGCTTATAAACAGTTCATAAATCCGGGCCAATTAATTGTACCTCGAAATGTTCGTCAACCAGACCAAACTTCGAATGAGTGTCGCCCAGCTTCTTCATGGTTGTATCCTTCACTGTAACTTTACCAGCTTTCCGCAGTTGCACTGCTGACTCGCAGGTCTGCACCCAGAATTAACGAGAAAGAACAAATTTAGTGAAGATACGAGAGAATGCAAGCCTTGCCAAAAGGAAGCAAACCACAGATGAATAGATTACTTCTTTCCGGTAAAAAATTTCTAAGTTACTGTTTCTTCGGTACCAATGTTATTAGTGTAACAACCCATGACCTCATCCAAAATGGCTAGCCGGAAGGTATTATTTGGGTTCCTTGATCCTGTATAAGTACCCAAGATCTACCCAGCAAATAACCGATATGGAACTAAACACATGCCCGCACAGGTCCTCACATACTCCACCGTTCAAACCCTGACGTCCTCGGCAGGCTAAGGGTTCAAATCTATTCAAATCTAATCACAAACACCACGATCGGTCCGTGGTCAACCCTAATGGATCTGTGCTGCAGTGTCCCTTAGTCCACATAAGTTATGGGTCGGGTCCGCTCTGATACCATTTGTAACAACCCAGAACCTCACCCAAAATGGCCAGCCGGAAGGTATTATTTGGGTTCCTTGATCCTGTATAAGTACCGAAGATCTATCCAGCGAATAACCGATGTGGGACTAAACACACGCCCGCACGGGTCCTCACAATTAGTCTTTTGGCTATGCATTTTTCTGGTATTTCCATGATTCTATAAATGTATTTGGGCTACAGAAAATGGAATATGCAAATTTTGTACATATAAGAAGATTTTTTTTTAAAAATTATGAACTATTTATCAACCAATGTATTGAACTAATCGTGTTAGTATTATCATCGGGACTTGGTTAATAATAGGAATGTATCTTATCTTTAGAATGCCTGTCAACCTTCTCTGTTTTTCGCGATTGCATTGGGCCTTCTTTAGAGATTTAATTCAAGATTTTTTCATGTGAAACCTGAGATAACTCAAAGTGATTAAATTATTATGAGATTTTTCTTTCTTTTGGAGTTAAGTTTCACTAAGCTAGTCAAAATCTCATCTCTTGATTCACAAGTTGCACATAAACTCCCCTAAGGAATTGTGCTTTCAAAGCACTGAAAACTGGACATGTTATACCACCCACATCATGTAGGTGGATGCTTAAAAATTTGCACAAGGGTCTCGGATGTATCACACTGATTCCAATTTAGGAGGTCATCGGTAAACTTTCTATCAAGATTTAAATTTCATAGAATAGAAGCATCATTTTTCTCTACAGAATGAGATACCTTGATATCCTACCCCATCCAAGACCTGGTTATGTACCCTCCATCTCTCGCTCTTTCTTTATGTACCCTCCATCCCTCTCTTTTTGTTCTTCTCTTTCTTTCTTTATTTCTCTCTCTCTCTCTCTCTCTCTCTTTTTCTTTCTTTCTATCATTTCTTGCTGGCTCCTTCCCTTCTTTTCTTATTCCTTCCTTCTTCTTTTTTTCCATGTTCCTCTCCGTTTTTTTTTTTTCCTGCCTTCTTTCTTTTCTTTCTCTTTTGTTCTCACTTCTTCCTTTCTTTGTTCTCTTCTTGTCCCTTCCTTTATTCCTTCCTCCCCTTCTTCTTCCTCTTTTTCTAGTTTTTATTTTCCTCTTCTTTCCTTCCTTTCTTTTCTTTTTTCATTTTTTTGCCTTTAGATGGATTTTGGAGTCCAACCCATCCCAGACAGGACAGGATGGCCGGGATATCCCCATCCCTAAGACTCAGCTTGTTTGTTTTTTGAGTCATTCCGCTTTTATTTTTACTACCTGGATGCAAATGGGCCAGATCATGTTAACAGCCATCCATGAACCAATTCGGGCCTGGCCCAGTTCCATCACCCAGTGTTAATTCCTACTTATTTCTTAATGACAATTTGGCATCCGACAGTGGCCCAACAAACAGAGAGCTACGTGATCTTGGGTAGCAGCTCGTGATTCAACCAACCTGCGTGAACCCCAGCACTTTCCACGCCTCACACCCATCTCCTCATGTGACATGATAGGGGAACTTCTAGTATTATCGAACGGGTAGCCCCCTAGCATTACCTTTCTTAGTGTATCTCATGAAGCAAGACAACCCAATGAGAGCTGTACCATTTCTATTCATCACCACCACCACAAGCAACAAGAGGAAGAGGATAAAGTTCAGAACAGATACCATAACGAAGACTGACATGGCATGGCCTTTAAGCTTTGGGTTTTTGTCCAGGGGCACGTCGGAGTCGCGCAGAAAAGAGAACAACTGCGTTGCTGATGGTGCAATCTCAAAGATCCTATTATGAACACATAATGCTCAGCAGCAAAATTATGAACTTAAGTACAACAAGAGATCGTAAATGAAAGCATCCGTTGGATTTTATCCCTGCAAAGAAACCTATACAATCATCCAATTATTTCCTCAAATTTTTTATGATCTCTTAAGATACTTTAAATTTTGAGAAGACATAACTTAGAAGTAATTTTTCAGGCCACCTTAAAGGAATGAAATCCAACAGTTCGATCTTAAGAAATAAGTTTGAGAAGATGCATGGGAGAGGGGAGAGGGAGAAACCTCATGAAAAACTTCAGAGAGATTGCTGCTGCATCCTTCTTCATCACGCTCCATGACTTCACCACAAGAGCCTCTTGCTCTTCGCCGAAGGATATCGCTGGTAATTCCTCCATTTTCGATCCCTTTGGTGAGCTTCCTTGGAATGGAAGTGTTTAAATAAAGCGAGAAGAGAGATTTTTTTATGAGAACACTAGCACAACGAGGGAGATCCGGCAATGGGTGGTCAAAAACTCAGATGGAGGAATAGATGGAAAATAAGGAAGAGGGGGATGGGGTCATGGGAGTGGCCTTTCAAGGCCTGGTAGAGCCAAGGGGTGCCCCGAGTTCAAATTCTCAAACCAAAACCTGTCCAAAAACCATCGGCCATGCCCCGTTTATGGGTTTTTTGGCCGTGGGTTGGTCCATAATTAATGGCACGCCGCCATGTGTCTGTCTGACTTCGTTAATCAGGATATTTTTTTTAATGTAACGGAAGATTTGACCACCTTTTTTACTAAAACAAAATGTACATAATTTGCAGTACTTTATTTTCTTAAGTGTGTTTGGCGGATGCAGGTAGAGTGCAAGTTTCAGACATAAAAAATTTAAAAGTTACAGAAGTCCGCTTTAAAGCGAAAAACCTCCGTTCTTTTTGTTCAATAGTTTGGAGTTGTTCCGGAGATGCAGAGGGGGACAATATGCCTAGAAGTATTTCGGGTGATACACTCTATTACTACGATCTTTCATTTGGAAAGTTTTCATCCTCATCGTATACAAGTATTTATCTGATTTTTTGTGAGTTTTATGATTAATGCAACATTCGCTTGTTGACTAAAAACACCTAGCAGCGTACACATAGTGCCAATCTATCGTTCATACTTTCTTTTTTTTTTTTTTGAGGAATACTGAAGTGATCACGTACTTCCCCAACATTATTAATCGAAGTAGTGTGTACAAAGCTAGGAAATCTCGAGATCCTGCTCATATATGAGAAATACTTTATCATGTTGCACGCTACTTAAACAAAAGTTATCCTTCAATTACTGTGGCACCAGGGGATAAGATACAGGAAGACTGTCAATATTTTGTATGTGGAATACTTAGGGAAGTGATAAGAGCTTGGGGCAGATGATAGGAGCTAACTAAACTATTGTTTCTTAGTTGATACCATCTGATCACAGGTACCTGTGATTTTAGCTATCTCAAATGTGATATATACTACCTTGGCTATAACCCAAGTAATGATAACCTCCTCTACCAGGACTTTGTTTATGGTATCGTTTTCTATTACGCAGCACATAAGTAACATAACATGCATTAGTAAATTTTCTAATGGAAAAATATATTCGCATGTTATTGATATACCAGGAAAACTCACAAAAATATGTTACATGTTAGAAGATGTATAATTTTGCTGTCACAGGACTGCAGAGGCTATCAGGTTTAGGAGCAATGGCGACCATACAGATATCATAAAACATTTATCAATAATTAACAGGATACGGGCATATGAAATGTGGATGCCGACAACAAACTACAAGGTGAAAACACAAAACTATATAATTATTTTTTTAATAATAAATTGTATCTCCATAACTTATAGATTGTAATTGTAAGAACTTCCTAAGCTGTATTTCTTGAATCTTTTAATCTTACTCTCAAAGGGGGAAAAGAATATTTTGTAAACCTTGCACTTGTAATGTTTATGGATTGTTCCAATCAAACAAGACAACTGAAATATTATACTCTCAGGCTAGATCATTGTCATTTTACCATTCACTGATTTTTTACTGTAAACCTTTTCTCTTAATTTTTTCCGCATTTTTATGTACTCTGGAGTCTTCCCCTAAATTCGAAAATCCTAACTCTTGGGGAAAATAATGAAAAATTTACGGGAAGATTTGTTTTTAAAATCAAGTACCTAAAGGACATCCTGATACATTTATGGGATATATTCACCTTAGGAAACACATACTCAAAATTCTAGGGAAATGCTTGCAGTAAAATTTTTCATTCCTGACATGTCTTATTATCTCAAAACGGT
Source organism: Phoenix roebelenii (assembly GCA_025769935.1). Lineage (NCBI taxonomy): Eukaryota > Viridiplantae > Streptophyta > Magnoliopsida > Arecales > Arecaceae > Phoenix > Phoenix roebelenii. The sequence continues at coordinate 6,403 of JAOXJJ010057133.1, read as the reverse complement.
AAAAATCCTTGCCCCCCAATGCTACCAAACTCTCTCACAGCTTATGAAGCCTCTTATTCCTTCTTCTTTCCTTCCTCTTGCTCAAAGCAGAAATCTGCGGCCTTTTTCTGCTGCGCCCTCGCCCCCCACCCCATCTCCCTAAAGAATACTGTATGAGCATAGAAACTCTTTTACTAAAGGCTAGCAACTTGAAAACAGTTGCTGTTACTTCCAGCATAAATTTTCAGAAACTATGGTCAGCCATTTTGTTTCAGCACTCAACACATATATGTACAAATCATTCGTAACAATGTTTCATCCAATGCAGAACTATGACAAAGCTTACAATGCAAAGCCAAATTCCATTGGATTCCTTTTTTTTTTTTTGAACGAATTGGAGACTAAGGAGGCAAGCTCCATCAGTCACCGGACTTTATTAACAAAACAAGATTCAAGTTCAGAAAATATGTACAAATACAAAGAATTTACATAGAGGTCTGTGAAGGAGAAACAAAGAGGGACCCAAAGACAAGGGTCAAAACTACAATCCCATCCAGAACTTTCCCAGGGTCATGTTCCGGCAGCCATTGTAATTCTGAGAGAGTCATAGCAGATAAAGCAGATAGATGAGCAACACTTGCAAGAAAACCTCTTCAATGCGGCCGATTAAAAAACCAAAATAGGAGGATGAGAAGGAGGAGACTCGAATTTTCCAGAATTTTTCATAGAGTAACAGCAGAACATCGACAGCAGTTTTCTGAAAAAAAGGGAGAGAAGAGTAGTATAAAAGCCTCCATTATCACAAATGCAATTTCATTGGATACGGAAGTCTCTGAATAATGGCCTAGCTTCTGAATAATGGAGAGAACAGCTATGGCTGTGATTTGGAAAAACGAATATATTTTTCTTGAAAGACAATCTCCCATCGTGCAAGCAACAATGAGAAAAGAAGAGAATATATCTTTCTTGAAAGACATGTCCCATCGTGATGGTAGACGGAAATATTCTTGCTCCAAATTCACGTATCGAATCGAATTTCTACTCGTTTTAATACATGGGATGAGGCGAACATGCAGCGGCGGGGAAACTTAGGAACAGCTCTGCCATCCTAAGTTTCAGGTAGACTGGTCCTCTTCTCGTCCAACTCCCTTTTCTTTATGTCCATTGGCGTCGAGTTCTACAGCCACACCGCCTTCTGGTGATCTTCTGTCCCTTCTTTTCTTTGATCAAATTTGATGTATTTTATCTTAATGTCGCTATAATTCTGGATGTTCTTGCATCAAAATCATAACTTTAGCTCAGAACTTCGTTAAAGTCTGAATTTTGATTTATAGGCTGCAAGAAAATTTGGTTTGGAAGGTCATAGCTTGTCTTGGGCTCCATGGTGATGATTGCTTGCATTTGGTTGTGATAGGGGACGAGGAAACAGGCTATCCCAATTGTGGGATTGCTTGCATTGACGTCCAATTCAGCTGTTACGGTCTTTGCCAACGTTTATAAGTATCATCCAACTGAAAATTTTCCAACGCCTTTTTGCACCAGCAAGTTAACATTAGCATCGGATCTATTGTTAAAACTAATCCCATTTAAGAAGTGAGTAGGTCTTTGGATGTAGACGTGGTTACGTAAGTTCTTGATTTTTGATTTTATTTTGTTTTGCAAGTTTTACTGTCGAAAAAAATTATGTGCATGAGAAACGTCTTGACCTAAGGTGGTCCATAGTTATTAGAAATTAAAATTGGCTTCTATAAGGTAAAACATTTGCCAAATTAGACTCCCGACTAATTTCCATAAAAAAAAGGAAGAATTCTGACTAAGGTAGTTTCCTTATATTTAGTTCTGGTTTTCAGGTCTCCAGTTGGTTTTAAGTGCAATTTTGTGTTTTTGCAAGTGGCTCGTTCATCCAACCTGCTCCTTGATGTTTTGGGAGAATAATAGTGAAAATGCCAATCCAAAGTCACAAATGGAATGCCTCCTAAGCGCACGTGTTGAGGGGAGAAATGATAACCAACTTAGCAAGCCCTAGTTGGCTTCATCAAGCGATGGCAATTTTTGATTTGACCCGTCAATCCAACCCGCAAACGACTTGCTTTAAATAGGTTCCGGTTTGATACAAATTTGTTTGGATCATAATCGGGTCTACCCGCCTAGACCTATTTCTTAAACGGGTCAAGTTCTGGCTTGAACCTCGAACCTGTTTAACTCCTTTCCGATACGTTTAATAATTTGATCGAGTCATGACTTGACCTATTTAACTTCTTTAAGTTTTGCTTAATTTGTTCTTGTCCCTTTTATGCTAACTTGCTTAACCTATTCAACTTATTTCAATACATTTAATATGTTAAAAATCCACCTAACTTGTTTAACCCATTTAACTTGATTTGACTTGTTTAATAAATAGGCTATATTGGCTGGGTTGGGTTATCTGTTTAATAAATAAGTCGGCTTCAAATTTTAGTTTTTGATTTATTTAACAAATAGTTTGGGCTGATAAATTTTTAACATGACCGACATCTGACCCAACTCGTATTTGACCCAATCAGCCCAAATTGCCACCCCTAGCTTCATCATGTCTTTAATCTATGTGAACTTATCAATTGACATAGAAACGGAAAAAATGGGAAGCTGCCATGGATGGAAAGGGGGTAGGTATGGGTTAGATAGGCCATTATCCATACCTGCCCCCACAATCAAGACCCACATGCACAACTCAGGATGTGTCGGGTAGAGTTAGATGAGATAGGTTGGGATAGGTAAAGTTGCAGAAATCATTTTTCTAAATATAAAGCAAACAAATAAAAATATATATAATTAAATCTCAGTATTTTATATAACATTAAACAAGATAAGCGTCTAAGACAGAAGCTAACAAACCAACTTTTCAATAATAATAGAAATATTGTTCCTTAGTAAGTCAGATATTCCTCAAACTAAGAAAAGCAATCAACTAAAAAGAAGAATAACTAATGTCACATGTTTAATTTTTCTCGTGATTGATTTCAAACTTCTTTCTCAATTATCATCATAATCATTAAGGTTTATATAATAAGTTTTGGTTCGAGGTGAGTATTGCGATTATCCATACTTGCCCTGAATTTGCTACGGGTTTTACAATGAAGATGTATCCCTGCTATCGACTCTAAATGTGTCTAGAATAACCCACCCTATTTGGGTCGAATTAGGTCGGATACTCGACGGACTAGAGTAAATTGCCACCTATATAAGCTACATGCTATGTTTAAAAAGAAGAAGAAATACACACATGCATTGTGAAAATATAAACCGATCAGTGAACTTACCAACTCAGCCTATGAAATCAAATCACTAGTATTGCTAAAAAAAAGTTTGAATCTATGCGCCATCCTTGGATCGATAAAGACTAAGGTTGAAAGTGATTGACATAGAGACTCCTTTGCGCCTTAGTTTTATTAAATGACAATTGATAATCTTTGATGATTTTAGGATTGGGGCATTGTTACACGGGTTTGGGTTGTATCTTTCGTGTGAAAGGATGATTAATCTTTTTTGACGATATCAACCATTGGAATACATCTTATACATATCTCAAAGGATCCCAACCTTTTTATTCCATCCATCTGCACAGATCTCAAAGAGGCCATTACGCAATTCAATAGTTGATGTCACAAAAGAAGATGAAAAGATACAACCCGAACCATTTGGCACAAAAGAACTTTGAAGTATTGATTTTTGAACAAAATGCCAAGAGAGGTTTATGTTTTTTTCATTGTTTGAGAGTGCTTTATAAACTAAAAAGGAAGAACCTTCTCCAATGCAAATTTTATTTTGCCATCTTAGGATTTGCTCCTCTTGAAGGTTAGATTTATTACATAATATTCTAACGAAGCGGCTTAAAGCTGAGAAAGGGGTTTATAGATTCCACCAAGTAGCAATTAGTATTTTGATGGAATGTGGAGGAAGTAAGGTAATTCCCTTACGCAATTTAATTGATTTAAACTAAGTCGATGTATAATAAATTCTTTAATGAAGCAACAAGTAGCAATAAGTAGATGTAAAACAATTCATACTTCAATGGAGGCTGCCTAACGAACAAAGAATCCCAGTAAAAAAATTCAGAATATATTAAGCTCGGGAGGGGACGCCCAAGTTAATGGAAGATGCATAATGAAATCTAGCTGCCGGTCAGGCGCTTCTTTAGCCCGATGCTCTTGTAATCCGCCTCTTTTGCTTATTTTCTTGTTTCATCTTTGTTAATTGGTTACTGACATCCCAGGTGTTCTTTGTTCTGCTTTCCTCTCTTCTAGATTTTGGTTGCTAGAAATCATCGTGCGAGAAGGAGATGTCGATTATAGCTGAGGCCTTCGCCTCTAAGCTCGTTGATGGCCTGGTTGCTTTGATGAAGGACGAGGTGGGCATGATGTGGGGTGTGAAGGGTGAGATCAAACGGCTCCAAAATTCTCATCGAACAATTAAGGCCGTTCTCGCTGATGCAGAGAGTAAAATGATTCAAAGCAAAGCCATAGATGAGTGGCTCAAGAAGCTCAAGGACATCATGTACGACGCTGACGACATCCTCGACGAATTTCGGATCAAGGCCGAGAAGTCTGAAGCTGCAGTCTCCTCTGAAAGTCAACCTTGCTCTTGCCTCTTCTCTTGTTCTTGCTTCGGCAAGATGGTGTTTGCTCATCAGATTGGCAGGAGAATCAAAGAACTCAATCATAGGCTGGACGACATCTGCGCAGAGAAATCTAAATTTAATCTCCAGGTCTCTTCCGCCGACAACGGTGACCACCGATCCACTTCTCGAGTTGGCAGGCAGACATCTCCTGTAGCTGACCCTGATATCGTAGGGTCCAATATCCGGAAGGATACCGACAAGCTGGTGGAGTGGTTGATTAAGGAGGATAGTCGGGAAAACATTCTTGTATATGCCATCGTAGGAACTGGAGGAATTGGCAAGACCACTCTTGCTCGGAAGATTTTTAACGACGAAAGGATAAAAAACAAGTTCCCGATGAAGCTCTGGGTCTGTGTGTCCAAAGATTTTAAAGAACCCAGTCTGCTGCTGAAAGAGATCATCGCTCAGGCAGGAGGCGATCTAGGAGGCGCTTCTAGCAGGGCACAGCTCGAGCCCAACGTGGCAGACACTGTCACAAATAAAAAATTCTTGCTTGTCTTGGATGACGTGTGGGACTCAGAAGTATGGAATGATTTACTCCGAAACCCCTTGCAGAGTGGGGCAACCGGAAGTAGGGTCCTTGTGACCACAAGACACCAAGGGGTTGCACTGCAAATGAAGGCTGTAGAATCTCATCAAGTGGCGCTCTTGTCTGCTGAAGATGGTTGGGCACTGCTACTCAAGAAGGTGGTTTTGAGGGGGCAGGAGGGAGAGATTGAACATTTAAAGGATATCGGAAAGGAGATTGCTGAGAAATGTGGTGGTCTCCCTCTTGCCATTAAGACCATTGGAGTATTATCAACGAAGAGCTGGACCAAGATGGAGTGGGAGAGAGTGCTTAAAACCCTTTCAAGCAATGCTTGGTCTTCTTCGACCCACTTTCCCCAAGAGGTTCAGCCAGCGCTATGGTTGAGTTATGAAGACCTGCCATCCCATCTGAAGCAGTGTTTTTTATATTGGTCGTTGTTCCCTGAGGACTACAAATGCAATAGTGAGAGCCTAATATATTTATTACTGGATCTCTGAAGGGTTCATCAATGAAGAAGGGGATCTAACATTGGAAGAGTTAGGTGAAGCTTGTTATGGGGAACTTGTTCAGAGGAGTTTTTTGCAAACAGATCCGGGTGATTTTTCTAGTTGCACTGTGCATGATCTACTATGGTCTCTTGCACGGTTTTTAGCAGAAGAGATATTGGTTGTTAAACTTGGGGTTGAAGTCCCAATTAATTCATCTTCATTGAAGCCACGTCGCATACGGGGTCATCTTACAAAAGAAAACTGCCGAGCATTAATTGGTGCATTGGAAGGGCACAAATCCTTGAGGACTCTACTGCTACACTCCGCAGAAACCCAAGAGAATGATCTCGACAATCTGATTAAGAAGACACCGCGTCTGAGAGTACTAGAGTTTGCAGACTTTTGGATGAAAAAATTGCCAGACTCCTTGGGAAATCTCATACATCTACGTTATTTAGCTTTGACAAGTTTTGCAATAAGTGAGCTACCAGAGAGCATAGGAAACCTTGTAAATCTGCAGTTCTTGATCCTCCGGTATTGCTTAGATCTACGCAGCCTTCCTAAAGGGATCGGAAATTTGCAAAACCTGCGGTGTCTTCGCCTTTATGCAGCAAAACTGGAGGGTGTACCTATTGAAACTGCAAACTTGCATCGACTTAACACACTGACGAAATTTGTGGTCAGGAACAAGAAGAGCGATAGTGGTTGGTGTACATTGGAAGACTTGAGATCTCTAAAAATGCTTAAAAT
>JAOXJJ010057132.1:0-15034 GCA_025769935.1 Phoenix roebelenii | reverse complement strand
CCACCCATCGACCCACTCCGGAGCTCCTCCTCCTCGGCTGAGTGATCGCCCCCGGGTCCAGTTTCCAGCAACAATATCCAATTCATCTGATGATGTTCAATAAATTGGATTAGGCACTGCCCAATTATTTTCTAAAAAAAAATCATCTAATGTTTGTTATTGATGCCTTTGATCCTTACAGAAGAAGAAGAAGAGCTGCCTTTAATAATCAGAACACACACATTGAGGAAGCTGGTGAAGTTTCATAATCATGTGTATCAATGGAGGTTGATAACCCACTAACTTGACCTCAAAACATAGGGTTTGTGTATGAACAATAAACTTAATAATCTATTGGTTGGGACTTGGGTTTAGGCAGGTCGGATCCATACTCAAAACCCAAAACACGACTTCATTGTATATATATATGTATGTATGTATATATAACATTTTCTTTTTAATTGATCCAAAAGGATCATCATACTTGATGTGGGCTATTTTAACTACTATGGAGGGATTGGACAGAATCCAGGAACAAGATTTGCCACATTAAGAAGTTGAATTATGTACCAAACTTCTAAAAGCTATAATTTGCTTACATTTGATTGTGTGCTTTTTTAAAAAAAAAAAAAATCGGAAACTTTTTGAGCTCTATAATTTGCTTACATTTGATTGTGTGCTCTTTTTTTTTTCTTTTTTCTTTTTTAAATCAGTAACTTTTTTAGCTCTATTACATGGTGCCATCCTTAAAAGGGTGCAGTGCATTTTTAGCCAAAAAAAAAAAAATGGTGCATTGCATCTAGTGATCCAAGTTAAATTCCATCATTTGGGCTCTGAGATAAGTCGATCATGGTAATTTTTTTCGGAAAAAATATTAATCGAGCATAACTCCCAATTTGAGAAGAATTAGATAGAGCAACTGAAGACAAAGTCGATGTATAAGTCAATATCTATCTTCTGTGGATTTTTAGATTTTTTATTATTATTTTTACTATTTATATCTATTTGAGGAATACTATGCCATCTCTTAATTAGAAGAGATATCCGATCTAGACACGTGCAAGGACAGACGATACTAATATAAATAGAGGCTATCTTGGTTGGTTATTCACTAATTAAAAAAAGGAGATGCCAATTCTTTCTACTTTTTTCCAATTTTTTAAAAGATTAAAGTTGAGCAGATTGGAGAATTACTTCCAACTCCGGATCGGATCATTAATCATAAAAAAAAAACAAGTAAAGAGTAGTAAAACTATAACCCATCTTATTTCTATCTTCTTATCCATATCATTTATGATCTTCCCTTAAATATATTTGTTATTTAATGTTATATTGAGCTTGATGTAGAATCTTTTTTCCTTCATGACTTTTGATTACATGGATGCTTAGTAAAAGTAAAAGCATTATAAATATCTTATTTTTGATATACTTTTTATATTCTTATATCATTAATTTCTGTGCTTCATAATTCATAAATTAGCATGATGGATGAATTAAATAATTTGAAAATAGTAATTGAAAAATGTAGCAAAAAGCTTGTTAAAAAAATACCAGATTTCTGTTTGAAACCTGATATGATAACTAACCTTTTTTGGGTCAAATATTGGTATAAGTATAAATTTTACTTTAGTTTGGGTTTGGATTTAGCATATTTATTTTGGATTTGAATGCAGATATGACCAAAACCAATTTGAACCCAACATGCTGATACTCATGATGTTAATACAAGAAATCGTGACGATTCATGCATGTATGTATTTGTACAATCGCTGGAGGTATATATTTAGTTCTACATCAGTTATGCATTATGTAAATTTTAGGTAGTTATATTGGGCAAAAACAGCCAAAAACACTTTTCAAGTAACCTTTTTCGGTGAGATCCTTGGTTATCATAAATAGTATTAAAGTTGTGAGGACCCGTGCGGGCGTGTGTTTAGTCCCACATCGGTTATTCGCTGGGTAGACCTTGGGTACTTATACAGGATCAAAGAACCCAAATAATACCTTCCGACTAGCTATTTTGGGTGAGGTCCTGGGTTGTTACAAATAATATCAGAGAAGACATGGCCCATGACCTATGTGAACTAGGGGACATGGTAGCATGGATCCATTGGGGTTGACCACAGACTGATCGTGGTATTTGTGATTAGATTTGAATATATTTAAACCCTTAGCCTGACAGGACATCAGGGCTTAAACGAGGGAAGTATGTGAGGACCCGTGCGGGCGTATGTTTAGTTCTATATCGGTTATTCGCTGGGTAGATCTTAGGTTCTTATATATGATCAAAGAATCCAAATAATACTTTCCGGCTAGCTATTTTGGATGAGGTCCTAGGTTGTTGCAAAAGTGGACTAGCCTATAACCTAGGTGGATTAGAGGATGCAATAGCATGTGCCCATTTTATGACAATGAATTACTTATGGTATAGGATTGTTAGTAATAGGCTACACAAAGAGATGGCCCTCACTCAAACGTAAGTGATCTCAAACTTTGATGAAGATGGAATCTAAACTTCAACTCCCTGATAAAAACACCATTTTGCTAGCAAGATAAACTGGTACTTTGATGTAACCATGGTTTTTTTTTTTTTGGATACAAGAAGGGGAGTTCCCCGAAGAAGCCACGAGTAAAAGAGATTGGTGAAGAAGATGCTATAGAGGTGCTAGTTGTATCCGACAAATGGTGAGGGTTGTCTAGTGTTGATCCAATTATACGACTCACATTCATCACGTGCATTGCATGCGTCCGACTCCGGAATTAGATTAGGTAGCGGCAGCGATGGACAGAGCCGAACAGAAGGGCGGCGGCATATAGACTGCACAGAGGCTTCCTTCCACTCATCTGTACACAGCGAGCATCCGAATATCTCCCCTACCAATCTTGACCGCGGGGTTTCTTCTCATGGCGTGCACATCCTCTCTTCAACCCCGCCTTCTCTCATCTTTCGTTGGGGACCGCCTCCTCCACCCGGCCAACCCACTCCGTCCCCTTCTTGGCCGCAACCCAGGTCACCTCTCTCTCTCTCTCTCTCTCTCTCTCTCTCTCTCACCCACCCACACACGCGCACACAAGGTCTATGAATCTGCTCTCTTGCATTGGATAAAATCTTTGCAGCCTTTTGTCGATAACTTTCCTATAAATAAGTTTCGATGCTGAAAAATTTTTAGCCAGTATCATGGATGGAGTGAAGATGGGTAGGGAGTGGGATCGATCAATTATCCTGTGAAAGATCTATGAATTCATTTACAGTTGTTAGATTGAGAGGAAATCATTGCATGCTTAGTTTAGTAGGCAATATCTTGATCGTCAAAACTTATATTAGATGGGATACGGTTCTGAGAGCTGCTGCTACCATCTTTGCTGACAATGTTGGGCTGCAAGGTGTTGTTATTGTCTTACCAGACCATCTAATAATGTGGCTAACCCTTCCAAACGTTTGCATCTAGAAAGGGATGTTGGATTTTTTGTACATTTACGGCTTCTATGCATAGTGGCATGATGTGCTAAATCTAGCAACTCTGCAAGTATTATTTCCCAATTAATTTTTATTGTATCTCGCAATATGTGAATAATTCGTTTGATGGTAGTGAATTTAGTGGAGCTAGTCTCATTAAGTTCGACATTGTGGAGGCCTTTAGGGCAAGTAGGGGAGGTAGGGGCGTCAGTTTTGTTTGAGGGGAAGGAACAAGAGGTGGCTAAGATAGCATAATGGAGAGCAATCAAAAAGGATTTAGAACTTCTTGTTGGAATTAATACTCAATTTGATGGTAAGATTAAATTGATGAGATTTATTAATGCCACTGCCTGCCTTTCTTGAGGCACTTGTTATTATTCATCACTTCATCGGACTATGAATGTCATGACTCATGAGTAATGATATAATCATCAATATAGCCAGTGCACAAACTGCTGAGTTAGCTTGACTTTATCTTCACTTATTAAACAACTCTGCTGGGTAACTGAGCCCAATCTTGCAGTGTTGCACTGAAATAGCTGTCTCAGTATGGCCTATGGAGGCTCTAACTTTTTCTTGGCTTTTCTACTCAGATGATCTATTCACGGTTTAGACCTTGTTTGCAAGAAATTTATTTTTGAATGAAAACTTCACAAATACCATGTGCCTCTGCTTTGTTTTTGCAGGAACTTTCCATGCATCCCTGCAGTTGTCAAGAACATTTTGCAACTTAGCTGATCTCTTGTTCAATAGAAGGTATGGTTTTTTGGGGTACAAAATGATACAAATTATTATTTTTTTTTACTCATTGCAGTTCAGTTGTACATTCTAACTGCGTTGATGTGTAATAACTCATCAATAGTGCAAAGGAAAGAAGTTATAATACCGTACACCAAAGAGAAATAAAAGTAAAAGGGCACTGATTAGTCTTTCGACCTTCGTTTTTACAAATTAGTATGAGAATGGATAGAAAGAAAGTTGTGGTTTATGGAAGAGATAAAGTAAGGTTGGCCAATAAAACTTTCTTTATTAGAAAGAATAATAGAAAGAAGCAAGACAAGGGACGCATTGGGACTTGGAAGAGGGATATCAGAGGTCCAAATAAAAAGTTCTCAAATCACATAATTTTAAGCTCTGCAGAGCCTTTCTTATGATGATGTTTAAGAAAGGCCGGCAGCCTCCTCCTCCTCCTCCAGTCCTCCTCTCTCTCTCTCTCTCTCTTTCTCATTCATTTCTCTCTTTCCTTTGTTGTCCTTCTTTTTCAGTATATACTATTTGCTTGGTTAGGTCTTCAGGAGTCCACTTCCATGGCTTCCTGTCACTGCTTCTCATGGTGTGTGGTCAGGCAGTTGTAGTGCATGTTGTTCTTCCTTGGTTAGGCAACAAGCTTTATTTCTTGATCTCTTTCCTGTCCAGATCCTTATGTTGTTTCTGATTGATGTTCCTTTCCACGACACTTCAATGCATCTGTATTGTTTTACCATTATTTTCTGTTTTTTCACTTAATTATTTTTGTAGTAGCTCATCTCTTGCATCCCCTTCTACATCGTTATTTCACCTTCTCTAGGTTTTGTTGTCGAGTTTTTTCATCCTGTTGTTATAATTCACTATATTAGATGAATTGCATGGGATACTGTATGATTTAATTATTTGAATGCCTGTCTTTGCTGTGCCTGCAAGCATTGTTTATATTCCTGCTATTTATTATGCTCGCTGTTATATATGTTCCATTCTGTTATACAATATCAAGAAATGGTGGTCTGAGTCCTGAACAACCTGGTATCATGTTCTTAAAACACTTATTAATATGCATGCAACCCTAGGTCATGTGTGTGTTACTAGAGCAAGTTAGAGATAAGGTTTTGCTTTTATTAAAACTATAGGATTTGATTTTTATTTATGATTTTGGCTTATGGCTAAATTACTTTTTTAATGTCTAATATTAGCTTCAAAGGAGTCTAGTTTGTTGTCCATCAGTTTCTGGGTTAGTGCGGGAGCTTATGAATTCATAATACCGTGTGATTCGGGGTTGGGACTATGCTTTACCCAAGGGTTAGTTTGGTTGCAAGAGAACCTGTGGAAAAAAGAAATCCAGTTTTCATGGTGTTTGAAATATAAGAAAAAAACTGAAAAACATATTTCTATTACCTTTTCTGCCTTTTAGAATACTGGAAAACTAAGATCTGGTTCCTTGAAAAGTAGTGTGGTCATCACTCAAAATATGATCTATGCTTATTGGGATTTGAGAAATGCTTTTATTTTTTTATTATTTTTATTGGATGGAGAGATAGAGGGTTTTACACTAGCTGCAAAAATGGTGATTCAAGGAAACCCCCAAAAAATATCCATATAATTTTTTCCTGCAAAGCAAATGCTCGGAAAAGTGTTTTATCCTAATGGAAGAAATGTTTTTCCTTGCAATTAAACAACACCCAAGCAGAACATGTCCCAGGAACAACCAACCGATTTCTCAGAAATAAGGGAATATCTCTGAAGATAATTATACCTCCTAGTTTCTAATTGTTTGGAATGAGTTGTCAAGACTCTACGAAGTAAGAGCACGACAGTTTAATCCTTTAGATATATAAGTTGTTATGGCATTCATTTGAATCTGAGGTTCCTAGGATACAAATTTTAGGGACTGTGAAAATTGTATGTATCAAATAGTATCAAACATCTAGTACTTATGTGATCAGACCCACTTGTGAATCATCATGCCTAAGCTAAATACGCTGTTTAGTGTGTACATGTGCTTTCTAGGTTTCTATACATATGCTTTTCTAAGTTTCCATATGAAGTGTGCATTCTTCTTATGTGCTTCAAGCGGTTGTTTGCAGGATATCCTTTTTCTGTTCCCATTCCTTTTTCATTTCCATTTTCATTATGTGCAACAAACTTTCTCCTCATGGCTGTGATTCATATATTCTGTTTTGAGGATATAGTTTGTTGTCCTGTTTGAAGTTGCATCTCAGAGGACTTGGATCTTTCTATTAATATTTCATATTGTAGGTCTGAAACATGCATCATATGGTCATTATTTGTTAATGACACATAAAATATGTTTCTCTGTTTCTCTTTCACGGTCAGTAGTTTAGTTTTGGCATCTCAAGAGTATTCTTGCTCTTTGTGTTGTTCTGTGGCTGATGGAGGCTAGGGGACATGCAGGTGGCAAAGACTGAGGGTTTAGCAAGCTACCAAAAAAAGTTGAAACCATCAGAATGGAGTCTAAGATGAGGGGTTGAATAATTTACACTTTTGCAGATTGATAGAACCATAACTGTGCAAGGGGAAACAAGTGCTTGGGATGAAAATGACCCTTCTACAAGGAGTTTGACAAATCATTATGAACACTATGAGGAATTGAGTCATAAATTAAGCGATGGATTGGTTAACATGTCAGAGGATAGGTGACTATTGGATGAGTGTGGTTCTGTAATTGATTTTTCAGGTTATCTTTTACGAATTTGGGAGTGGGAAGGTAGTGCCAAGCCCTTTGAGTGGAAAGAAAGTACTGAAGGATAAGAAACTGCAGATATCCAACATAAAGTTTAATGGTTGTCACAAACAATCATAGTTGAAAAAGTCTAGATAAAGAGAACCATAATGTAAACGTAATTACAAGAGAAACTGGACCTGCTGATTGCACCTTTTGAATGTTGTCCAATTAGAACTTCTAGTGCCTTTTATTTTGCCATGATTGCAATTTCTACTAATGAAACATTTCATGTGTTTCTTTACCATTATATGTGGATTGGATGATAAGAAGAATCACACTATCCTTATGTTACTGTACATCAGACGGTGGCTTGTAAGACAGAAATGTGCAAAATGATCTTGCAATTGTTAATGTCAAACATAGTGTTCTTGAAAACTTTTTAGAATGGACACTTCTAATTTTGACATGATGGAAATAATATATAATATTTTTTCTCAACTTGATTGAACTATTAAAAAATTTAACGGATTCTTTTGTTCATATGCGAAATCTCGCACATAAAATGTTATAAGTCTGACGTGTAATTTTCTAACTTCTGCTGGGCAGCATTACAAATACAGATATCAAACTTTTCTTCTATGCTAGCATGTTTATGTGCAAGCATGCTTACCTATGTATAATGCACTTTCATTTTGATGTGCCATAACAAATATCTTCTTATGTGCACATGCTTACCTATGTATAATGCACTTTCATTTGATGTGCCATAACAAATATCTTCTTGGTCCCAGGTAAAGTATTTGTGGTGCATGAAACATGTCTGCACTTAAATACTGACAACCTTGTCATTGGATACTCGACGCACATGATGCTAACATTAGGAAAGCTCCTTTCTTTTCTGTCATTGATATTCTGAACTTGTAAAGTACATTTTTGACTCTTTTGACATTTCACTGATGATGAATCCTCTTGATTGTGCATTGAGTTCTCATAAAAAATAAAGATGCCAAACCATATTGACCACCAACCACATACTAATTTTAAAAGCTTATATTACATCAAAAGAAAATTGTTTTAAAGATGTTAGGTCCAATAAGCATGAGTATTAGAGGTACATGATCCATTTCTGGGCCTTTGAAAGATATATACCATATAACATGACACAATATTTCGGGATGATTGAGAACAATAACAGCTAATAAAAACATAAACATTTTGATATATCTTTATGATTTGTGATGTGTGAAAATCTTGTATTCATGCCAAACTTCTACAAACCTATTTATCTATTTTATTAGGTGCTTGATCATTTCATTTTGAACTTTGAGCTTTCTAGAAAAATTATAGGATATTGTATGTTTCTCTGCATATTAATATATATTTTCTGACATTATCAGAAAGCAAGATGACTTGCTGAACAATAAACGCAAACGCCTACGTCCTGGAAAAGTTTCTCCTCGTCTACACGTTCCAGATCATATATCGAGGCCTCCATATGTAAATTCTAGTCATTCACCTGGAATTGCTAGTGGACCTGAAGTTCATGATGAGAGAGGAATTGAATGTATGCAAGCATCTGGAAAGCTTGCTGCACAAGTTCTGGAGTATGCTGGGACTCTCGTTAAGGTAGATCTGAATTCAAATACTCCTTTCTTGTGTGTTCTGCAATATATGTTGACCTTAATGATTCAGCTTTTTCTTTCAAACAACTAGTTTTGCTTTGTTGTGGGAACTTTTTGTTCTTCATGTCACTCCACGAGAAACTGTTGCTTAGATTTACCAGTCCATTGATAAAAAAAGAAAGACGTCCATACATTTGGACAGCCTGACACTTATAGCAAATTAAATATTGAAAATTCATACAATAGAATGCCATTACTAGTCAGGTTGTCAAAATTGTCATTGATTCTACAGATTATGTTTAGAAACTTGCATTTGATAATCTTGTCTTATTTTTATGTTTCGAAATATCTTAGTTTCTCCATAGACTTATCGACAAAATCCTTTTATACAGAAGGCTTCATTCTTAATTTATTTGTATTGCCGAACCTCTACTCCTAACATGCATTAAATTTTTGATTCCTATTTTTGCATGGAATGCATCAAAATCCAACTCCAATTTGTCTATGTATCAACTATTTGAGTCGTGAATGGATCCACTAATTTGGTTCCTAAAGAAAATCTTTAAACTTAAATAACAATCTTTATCTTATTTATATTGAGCTGTCTTTTTGAGAAGGTATGATCTGCTGATGTTGGATACCACTTTATATTTGGCTCTTGACCTCACATTAACCATCAAAATTTTAATATATTTGTCAGTTTGTAGGCTCGTTGTTCAAAAGACAAAGCCAATTGTTATGACTAAACTTTCAAGAATATATATGTTGTCTATTTTTATTTTTTATGATAAGTGATTGAAGGCTTGAGGAGCACCATAATAAAGTGCAGCTCATTTAGTGTGTATGTAGCCTATACTTTAGGCTTCATTTTATGTTTTGAACGTCTTGGTTATGATTGATCATCAACATATTATCATTCCTCAATTTTTCAATTTGAACTAGCTGACAATGGTGGTTTTAAGTTTATAGGTCATGGGAAGTGTTAAAATAATAAAGGAAATTTGATTGAGATTTGAGAGCATAAGTGCTAACCAAAAGACTACCGTATAGTACTGTAAAGTGAAAGGGGAAACAACTAGTATAAATAAAGAAAAAAATAGAGATATCAATGTAAGTAGTTACATGAGGTGCAAATGTCTATGTAGTAGGGGTGCTATCAGGCAAGGTTTAAAAATCCTATGAGATGGGGGTGTCTCGGCTTCTCCATGAAATGAGATGCCCCACCATCCCATCCAGCTAAGGCTACAAATGAGTCGGTTTGACTCGTGACTCGACCCGACCCGACTCTTTTTGGAGGACTCGTGGGGCCAGGTCGGGTTCTAAAATTGGACCATTCTATTTTCTGAATCAGGGTCTGGGTTTACTGAATTTAGACTCAACCCGTCCCATTTGAAATCTGGATAATTTTGGGTTTTCAATCCTACGATCTGACCCAACAGGAGTCGAATCTATAAAATTATTTGGGCTCGCGGGCCGCAGCCTGCGGGATGCAAACAAGTTCTGAAGCTATGGATGGGTTGACCCGAACCAGATCTGACCTGGACCTAAATTGGATCCAATTTTTTTGGGTTGGGTCCGGGTTATATATAGACCCAACCCGACCCGATCTTCTATTGTGTTGGGTCTAAGTCCAAAATTAGAACCCGAACAAGAAACGGCTGTAGCCTTCGCCTACTACCCTGGCGACGGCCCTCCGACGGCCTCCGCTGGCCCTCCACCACCCTCTGTCGGTCTTCTTCAACCTCTCCCTCCCTCCTCCGTTCGCTCTCTTTTTCTCTCTTTTCTTCTCCTTCTTCGCCTCCGACAATGGTTTTCGTTTCTGTTGCCGGAACTGTCCCGGTGAGCTGCCGAAACAGCTCGGAACGGCCATAACCGCCCGATTCGGAATGGTTTGCCGACCCTGGGCAAGATCATGCAAGGTTGAGGCATCAGTTTTGTTTTTAAAGAAAAGTAGGACAGAGTCCCACATATGTTTGCCTCTTTTGAGGCGTCACAGGCTTTGATGCCCATCACCCCTGCAATCAGAAATAAAGAGAAAGAGAGGGAGGGAGAAAGAAAGAGAGAGAGGGGAAGCAAAGTTATATTGAAATTTCAATGATTATGCTCACCATCTTCCACACTAGGAAGCTCTTAGTCAAGGCAAGCTCTTTTTACTAATTTGACTAAAATAAATAAAACAGAGGAAATAATGCCCTTATTTTGTTTGGCATGAAATTGTGATATGTTGTATGGTAAGGATCAGGTTACAAGATTGTAATTTTTCAGGATATATTTTATTTTTTTAAGATAATAACATTTCAGAAAAAGTAATTATTAATAGAAAAAATTCTGCAAGAATAAATTTAGCATGTTTAGATCATTATTACATATATGCTCCTTACATTTTGCATGTTTTGGATAAATAGGACCGTTTACCCTAAATATATTACTTTTGAAGTCTAGATATGTTTGAAAAAAGGTTAAAACTATAAAACTTTTATGAACAATTAAAAATATGAAAAAATATAATAAGGGCGTCCCAAGCAAGTACTAGGATGAGGCGGGGCATGGGGCATCCCATTTCGTAGGAAAACTAAGATGTTCCTGCCTTATAGGATTAAAGCTTTGGAATAAAAAAGGGTTTTCTGGTGCATGAGGCTCCCACTATTACGAGGTCCGAGGAGGGTCAGATGTAGTCGGCCTTACTCCTATGAGGGAGAGACTATTTCCTTGCTTCGAACTTGTGGCATGTTCACAATGGAGCAACCTTACCATTGCACCAAGTCCTGCCCTCTACTTAAATCCCTAGAATATACAATAACAATTATCTAGAGGCTAAGACCTTAAAATGAAAGTATAATAACATGCTAGAATATCAAACTATTAAGGTCTTCTTTGGCATTACTTTTGGAGGGGCCAAAAGAACTTCTTCGAAGACCAAAAGCTCTTTTGGATGAATTTGAAGTGTTTGGTAAAAAATTTGGAATAGCTTTCTAGCTTCTTCAAAACTGAAAATGGTCTACTAAGGAAAAGCTCCAATTTGGAGCTTTTGGACGGGAAGCTTTTTTTTTAGAAGGCAAAAACTCATCCGAGGGAGCTAGGTTTGAGTTCCCACAGCATATTCTTTTTTTAAAACTAGAACTACTTTTATTTCTATAATTGGTTAAGTTTGTCTTTTTATTTCCATAATCATGCAATTAAGAATTTTGAGTTTCAACTTT
Organism: Phoenix roebelenii; assembly: GCA_025769935.1. Classification (NCBI taxonomy): domain Eukaryota; kingdom Viridiplantae; phylum Streptophyta; class Magnoliopsida; order Arecales; family Arecaceae; genus Phoenix; species Phoenix roebelenii. The sequence goes on along the minus strand of JAOXJJ010057132.1, from coordinate 3,340 downwards.
ATGATATTCTTTGTTACTTGATAATCCCCCATAAAAAATAATTGTATTGTTAAGATTAAAATATAAAAAATAGCAATGCTTTAAATAGTGGTTTTGATAGTACAATATAATAATAGTATAATCTAATATAATATAGTAAAATATAATTATATTATATCATACTATATTATGTTATGTCATGTTATGTTATAATAATATTACATTACTATGATTATTGTTTTCTTTAATAATCACAATATAATAATAAAATAATATAATACTATTATAATATTATATATAAATAATAATACCATATTATGATATTATAATAAATTATAGTGCATTAATATAATAATATATTGTTATTTTATAATCAATATAAAAATTTATTTTTTTACTATATTATTTAGATTAAAAATAAAAATAAATAATTTATAAATTAAGAATATTTTATAATAACAATTTTTTATGGTACATATCTTTAGAAAATTGGAAGCATTATGAAATGCCCTTTATTGTCGTTTTTTGATACTAAAAGTACTTTCTCAATTTGGTTGCCTAATATATGTTAAAGTTCCACAACGCTTCAGCAATGGAGTTACCAAACATCAAACATTTTTTTATCAAAAGCCCTACTAGAAAAGAATCTACTGCTGAAAGCTCTATAGACTAAAGCTCTATGATCTATTGCAATGCCAAACGGGGCCCAAGTCATAAAATGCTAAGTTATCCCTTCACAAGACTATTCTGCATCTAGCTAGCATATTTTGTTTTTTATTGTTAAAACATGCATATGTGTTTTCTTTTCCAGACATCATTCCACAATTTAAATGCTTTCTACCCAATATTAACTTGAAACTTCAATTTTGAGCCAAAACTTAGTTTTCTAAAGTAGAGTTGTAGATCAATTCTTGCTTAACAAGATATCCAAAAATTGATCAGAATTTGTTGGTTTGCTTTTCAAATATATGGATTTTTTTAATGATAACTTTGGGTGGAAGCTGTTCCTCCCCAAAAACACCAATTTCCATTCATGCTTAAGCACATGAATTTGATCTTAGTCAGCTTCAAAATATTTAAGAATTTAAAAGAAAAAATTGAGAGAGACACACATACTAACAATTTTAACAAAAAATCTAATCGGTTGGAGAGGAAAAGCATAAAAAAGGGTTGAAAATCATTTATACATAGTTTGGGGCAAGGATTCAACATCTATAAAGCTTGAAAGTATGATGGTCATGTTGATTGGACAAAGTTCCACCTGTTTGCTGCTCTTTGAATTCAATGATAAAGCTTCGAAGTCACTCCCTTGTTCGCAAATGGGAAAGAGATGTTTTTGGAGCCCCTTGCCTTGGTACTAGATGGTACCGAGCCTTGCAAAGTCATATTGTACTGTTCAATATTGGGTAGTACAATCCAGTTCCCCTTGGCTAGCTGGGCATCTGGTCATGTATCCATGCCCTGTGCATGTTCATGCTGGGCATAGTATGTCCTTTGCGTTATGTATTATCATGACCATAACATCTGAACATAAGGCCAACTAGGCAACTACTCATGCTAGGTGATACTTTAGATGTGTTTACCAGTGAAATCAAAGCTCATCTGCTATGGTACTGTGTTTCATTTTGATGTTGAAACCTGTAATCCATGCTTCAGGGATGAATTTAGTTCCTTATGATAGATATCATTAACTTCCTTTAATCTATGCAACCAGTAATCTGGTCTCCCTTTTGCCAAATGACCTAAGACTTATAACAGGCGCCTCTTCTTGCCTTACTTTGTGTTTACCAAGATTTCGTTACTGAATTTTAAAGGGTTGACCTTAGGTTGTTAGACAGTGATAAAGGTCTAGCTAATTCTTCCATGGAGCCTTCTTGACTTAGAGCTGCTCTGCATAACCTATCCCATATTGATAGCAAAAGGCTAAGCTAATGACTATGATGACGGTTATGGTTATGATGGTGGTGGTGATGATAACCATGTTGTATCTGCTAAAATCTTGCAAGGTAGTAGTGGTGTGGGAAGTCTAACTTGCTAAGTTGCTATTTGCTTTCAGTTTCATATGTTGTATAATGTGCTGAGTTATAACTCTCAGCTTGTGGAACACTAAACAGTTTGCAATATACAAGAATGATTGTGTTTTACAGATGCTACAAAAAAATCTCCTTTATATATTATAGGTATCCTGTACCTTATGAAGAAAGGATGTAAAACAGACAAGCCTGAGATCCTAGGAAATTAGGCAATTACTCCATCTATCATTATTGTTTTGACCTTTGTAGCTCTTATTGTATTCGGGTTAGCACTAATGCTTATTTAAAAAGGTTTCAAAATTATGTGGTGCATCAAAATCCTAAGACAATTTCTCTGCTGGCAGCCAGGCACAAAGACTGATGAAATTGACAAAGCAGTACACCAAATGATTATAGATAATGGAGCATATCCTTCTCCTCTTGGCTATGGTGGATTTCCAAAGAGTGTTTGTACATCAGTTAATGAATGCATTTGTCATGGGATACCAGACTCCCGTGAACTTGAGGTGCATCATGCATTGACATTTATTGTACATTTTATTCCTTGTCCATTTTTCCATAGTCGCTCTAATTCTGTTTTGATTGGCAGGATGGTGATATCATCAACATTGATGTTACTGTCTATTTAAATGTAAGTTCATAAACATTATATTAATATACTTATGCATCATGAAGTAATTAGTTTTTCTTGTCAATAGGCTAGTTTCATGGTTTCTTCAAGTCATAAGACTCGAGTTTTCTTTTAATGTAAGAAAAACTGTGGAACAAGGTCCGCAAAACTAGGCCGAGAACCATACGGATGCATTACCGGTTCAGTTCAGTACGATCGGGTACATACCATGTACCAAGACAGGCTCTCCAGTCTCGACACTTTTTCTTCGCTCCTTGCCATAGTACCATCCGAAACCAGGCAATATAGATCAAATAAGTCTTGCTCATATACCGAATCAAACCTTGATACAGTACAGATATTTGATTAGTATAGTATAGTATGGTCAATGTGGGGTAGTACGGGTTGGCATGACAAACTTTCATTTGGAACTTGGGTTTGTTATGAAAAGGGTATGACTTAGGTAAACCAATTTGGAAATCTAGTGAGCTTATTTGGTTTTGGCTACCGTGAGAGAAACATAAAGCCACATGCATGAAAACTCTAAATAAATGACAATGTTGGAGTATAGTTTCTGAATAATATAGTATTATAGTTCATAAAATTATATATATATTCTATTTGTTGATTTACGTATTCAAAATGTGGTGGTTTATTTGTGTTTAAAAAAGTAGAAAAGCCTAGGTATATATATATGTATATATATATATATATATAT
>JAOXJJ010057131.1:0-15101 GCA_025769935.1 Phoenix roebelenii | reverse complement strand
TTGATTCCTTCCAATTTTACCCCTTATATCAATTTAAAAAGACTATTCTATCCTTTCTTTTTTTTTATAAAAAAAAAATTTGGGGTTATTACAGTGACGGTAAATCTGCAATAGATAAGTGCAACAAAAAAAATGCCAATGTAAAAATGAACATGCAAGTATGTCATAAATCATTAAGATATAAATTGAAAAATAACATTATTGCTTTGAATTTTGTAAAATCAAAAAATAATTTGGCTGGTTAGCTTACAAAAGATTTGTCTAGAACAGTAGTTCTAGAGTCGTTGAGGGGGATGGGGCTTAGCTTATAAAGATAGATCACCACGGTGGGAACCTAACCTTAAAAAGTTCAATAGGTAGAAACAAACCGGAGTGTGACTAAGAGGAGCTTTGTTTCATGTTTTCCTCATCCCTATGGCTTAGTGCTCATAAAAGCAAGCGGTAAGATGAAGTTGTTTGTATAACTCTTAATGAGTCTGAGACCCAAGAGGCAAGAGCTTCCTTGCTAGCTTCCTTATTAGGACTCACCTATATGTGCTGTCGTGAGGCTGCGGTTGTGGGAAATGGGTGATTTCCTAAAAAGCACATGAAAAATACATGCGCATAGCCATATTAGCGCAACCCGCTTAGAACCCAGATCGGGCTATATATGTATGCTGTTGATTTAATCTGAGTCATGGACCGAGGTTCAAGGTTAAGACCATATTGACTCCGCAGATGTAATCAATAGTCACTAAGTAAAGGTTTAAATCGAAAGGTACCTACACCTATTACATAATATAAGATATCCAGCATTTTGTTTTGATTTTAAAATTATTTAAAAATTAATTTTTGTGGGGGATTGTTGGAAAAATTAAATGCGCACGCGGCTTTTAGGGTCGCGTGCACGTTTGCCGCTGGAAATTACGTGAGCCAACGCCCGTGTTTAATTACCTTGGATGCGTCCGCAAAAAGACCAATAAGCCCCTGTAATCACACTATATATACCCCTCAATTTCATCCTCTTCGGTACACGAAAAATTAGAGAAAAATACCAAAAAAATTCTAGAGAAAAGTTCTTCCTCTTAGCCACTTCTGATTTTTATTTTTGCAATTCTATTCAGTTTATTTTATTCTTTTTATTTCATTCTTCACTAGATCTGTAAGTCCGATTGGATTCGATTTGGCTTCTTCTGAGACATACTGAAGAAGAAGTTTAAGATCGTCGTATCTCTGATGAGGATTGCCGAGAGACCCATATGTAGGGGCAAATACTTTTTTGTGACAACGTCTATGCGCTTCGACCTACCTTCAATTAGGCTGTTTTCTCTTACTCTTGTTTTAAATTTAATATTAGTAGATATGTAGGATTTGTAAATTTATGATTTAAATATATTAAATGAATAGATTTATTTTGATGTCGAAGAATATATATATATATATTATTTCTTTTAAAATTTTCTATTAATTGTGATTATAGATTTAATTGCTTATTTAGGTGATATATTGCTAGCACGTCCTACACTCGAGTTCGGAGTGTAACACAATGGACATTAGGATACCACTCAAACGCCACCAAATAGATAAATACTACTGCAAACATTGGAAGCTTTTCCGTGCTTGCTCTACATATAGAAAGATAGGGAGGAGTTAGGGTTTAATGAGATGAAGGGGGAATTTGAACAAAGAATGGAGTTGAGTAAGGTTTCGGATTGGGAACTGTTACCTGCTTCCCGAGCAGAAGAGGCCAAGTTGAAGCGATGGCTTCGAAGAGAGATTCGGAGAGAGGGGTCAATCGCTATGGATTCGAATCGAGGAGAAACAAAGGGGAAGGAAGAGTTAAAAACGGAGCTTCACGGCGATCCTCGAATTGGGAGACCGGAGCCCCGCTGTTCTCGTTCCCAACCTCCTATATATTGGAGGAGAAAAAGATAAAACCAATTTTACCCTATAAATTTTAGTTGGCTTTAATATTTTATTATTTTTTAGATATGTGAAAATAAAATTTATTGTATAAACAAGTCTTCCTACGAGGCTTAAATTACCCTTGGAGGGTTAGGCCGAGCCAAAATTTTGTATCTTGAGAACAAGATCATCATAGACCCGCACATAGAGAGCAAATCGCATTCTTAGGACTGTGTATGTCATATGCTTCTATCAAAGCAAAGTCTTTTTAATTTTTAATTTTTTATTTTTTATAATATTATTATTTAAAAAATATAAATAATTTATAAATTAGCAATATAGCAATTTCTATATGTAAATTCTGTTAATATAAATTATACCTTATACCGAATGCACTAACATGGTCACGCACCTCGCCAATTACCGTTTCTCCTTCTTGTGCAGAAAGAAAACAACTAAGCCTGACAATTTATGACTTGATCCGTCGACCCAACTCATAAACAACCAGTTTTAAGTAGGTTCGGATTTGACATAAATAAATTTGAGTTACAAATCGGTCAACCTTTTTAAATATGTTTATTAAATTTGGATTCAGATTTAGATCTTTAACCTATTTAACCAGTTTAAAATCTGCTTAACCTATTTCCGTCTTGTTTAACTCAACCCACTTAACTTATTTAACCCATTTAAATCTATTTAATCTGTTAAAAATCTACTTAATCTGTTTAATCTATTTAACCCGACTTAATCTGTTTAATAAATGAATTATGCAGGTTGGGTCAAATTACCTATTTAATAAACAAATTGAGTTCATATCTGAATTGCTGACTTATATAATAAATATGTCAGATTCGGATTGATGAATTTTTGACCAGACTTATATCTAACCTGATTCGTACTCGAGCCGACCCAAACTAATTGCCACTCTAGAGACGTCATGTTGGTGCACACAGATATATCGGAAGTTAAAATTGAAATTTGAAAATGACTTGGATGTCTGAAGGAATTAAAGAAATTCGTCGAGTGAAGCTACGTCAAATTTTAAAAAGAATTGAAGAGGTCCAAATACGCCGCTCCGCCCTCCTCTTCTTGCAAACATCCTCGTCCTGGAGAAATCATATCCGGCACCCGGTGCACCTGTTCAGCATTATATCGAGTTAATAAAATTTCACCACATCCGTTGAGATTGTTACTGAATTAAATAATAATAATAATAATAATAATAATAATAATAATAAATGAATAAATAAATAAAAGAGTGAGCTGTCGAGGACCTGAGTGTAAGCTCTATGGATTTTTTAGAATAAATCATGGGTTCCCTTCTTTAGGTAGCAAAGCGACTTTCCTTTTCCCACTTGAGGGGGCTTCATTGGAGATCTTTATAATAATAATAATAATAATAATATTACTTTGTCCATGGCGATGAATCATAGGGTGATTTGAAACTTTCCAAACTATGCATTAGCCGAGGGCAGTTTGGGATGGTCTCAGCCACAGAGGGAGCTTCCTAAGGGCTGGATCCAGAGGCAGGTTGGTACTGTAGCGTTAAACTTTTTGATTCAGAACATTTCGTGTCAGACAGGTGGTTGTTATGCCTTTGTAGTAAGGCATGTTTATCGAGAGATGAATAATGTGGTGGACTGAATGATCTCATTTGCTGCGGATCATTCAGAAGGGTTTTTCTGGTCTTTGGAGGCTCAGGTACTTAAAGCATTTAGAGATATTTTATTTTCTGATTTTCGTGGCTATATATAAATGATATGGTGGGCACCACGCATTGGGAGTTGGCATGTGAATGGAACAAGACCAATGATACAAGCACTTCCATCCGTTCAATTTCATAAGTTGTAGCTGTATATACAATAAATTGTTCCATAAATCCACGGACTCTGGACAACCATGGTCCATGGGCCACCACCATATGATACACAGATGGCTATAAATTTGGAGGCGGACATCTCAAGTCCAAACCCGAATTGGAGAGGATTAACAATTGGGTTTCAAGTCCTCCCCGTTACAAATGACGTAATGAAACTCTTTTTTTTTGTGGTAAAAGCGGCTACTCATTTCATATAACTCTAACGTAAGTACAGCCTATTAAATCGCGACAAAGTAAAAGGTGCAAAGAAGGATGAACGTTTGATAGAGACGTCCAAAGAAAATCCCCGAAATGCCGAGCAACAAAAGAGACGACCCAGTCTGCAGCCCTGTTCGCCTCCCTGAACACATGTCCTATCTGAACATCACCCATCAACTGCGCCATCCTATAGGTCTCCCGAATGAGGGGATGACCATCCCCAAACCGATCCGCCCCTCGGAGCCGGTCGATAACCACATATGAGTCTCTCTCAAGGCAGACCCGCTCCACCCCAAGTACCTGCCACGCATAGGATATACCCTCCCAAGCTGCCCACAGCTCTGCCCCGACCACAGTGAGTCCTGGCATGCACCGTCCTCCTGCTGCAATCATCCTGCCAAGGTGGTCCCTGATCACAAATCCAACCCCTCCAGTCACACCATCCACTGACCGACTGCCGTCGAAATTTATTTTGAGGTAGCCAAGGGGTGGGGATACCCAAGAAATAAGGGCAAACCGGGGCGCTGAAGCAGCGTGGAGAGTACCCCAGATGTCCCTGACTATCCCAAAAGAAAACCCGATGATAGCCGCCATAACCTCTCTCGCACATAGCGTCGCTCTGTTCACCACCCTCCTCGAAGGTGACCTCCTTCCCTAAAATAGGCCGGCATTCCTGTCCAACCAGATGTGATAGGACAAGTATGCTACCAAAATTCCTGCCTCAATAGATCTGGGACTCCGCATGGATGCTCTCAACATCTGAATCATATCTGACGCAGAGACTACCAAGTCGGGTAGTAGAACCGGTGACCTCCTCCATATCTCTCGGGCTCTAGGGCACTGCAGAAGGACATGCTCGGTCGTCTCCTCAATATCTGCACACTCCTCACAGCACTAAGAGATCGCCATACGACGCCGGACTAACAAGCTCCTCGTAGGAAGGCAGCCCTAGGCCACCTTCCAGATAAATAAAGCCACACGCGAATGAATCCGCAACCTCCATATCCAGCCACCCTCAATCTGACGAGCTGGCTCCCTACCAATCAAGACATGTAGATCTCTAGCACGAACCCGCGATCGTCCCGTCGGGACCCATACTAGCCTGTCGCCCCTCCCCCCGGCGGGGAACCGAAAGAGACTCTATTACATCCCTCAATTGCCATCTAATCATAGATATATTTATTTTTTAAAAAAATTAAATTTTAGTTATCCAAAAACCTTCTACATTACAAGATCTCTGGGATAACCTTAAAGTGGTTTTGTATTCACTATATAAATCCACAAAACTATTTAATTGAATGGTGATCCCTATGTTTGAAGATTTATATTGCATAGAGGGACCACAAAATAATTTTCTATGTTGCTGTACAAATTTTGGAGACTTGATAGAGTAGTTGATTATGAGCTTGCTTAAAGTTCTTAGGTGTTGGAGCTCTTTATCTTACAAGATCCGTATAACAATCATGAAATGGTTATGTGGGCACTATTTGGATCATTAGACAATTGAAATTAAATATAAAATTAAATTTTTTAAGTTATATTTTAATTGCTTAATAGCCTTGTATTAGATGGTATATAGTGACTGCATAACAAATTTGTGGTTGTTACAAAATCACTTTCTTGGTTAAAACTTCTATCATGTATGAAGTCAATAAAGTAAGTTCTAATTTTATGAAATATGTATATGGAAGATACATCTAAAAAAGGTTTTTTAATGATATCTAGCTCCAGTTCACAAGTCCAATGAATTAGACCTAATAATAATAGATTTCAAATAAAGGAACATATCACATGATATGATAGTATGAATGCAATGATAGATTCTGAATTGAAAAAAATTAAATGATCAAATTATATAAATTATTGTCCAACAATACCGAGAATATTCAACCATCAAAAATATGACTAGAAAATGGTGTTTTAGGTATTATATCGCATGCATCTACCATTTTATAACACATTGTAGCTCCATTGTGCCTACTTTTTGAACATCTCTAAAATTAATATGGAAAAGATTTTGTTCTAAACATGGTCATGACCTGTAATTTATTTTGTCAATTCCTAATCCAATGCGATTTCTTTTGCAAAGCCCTCGCAAGATGGGAAAATTATCCTTCTTTTCTATCTAATCATCAATGGAGGGAAGAGCGAGAAACCCATGTCCAACTCCTCTCTCTCACACACTTATCCCTATGTGTTTATATCTTTTATTTCATTTTTAGGACATGATATTATTCCTAAGAATTATGATTAATTGAACCACAATCATTCATCCATCAAGTATTCTGTTTTGGTCCAAATATATCACCATCAAGTCTTCACTCTGTGTAACCTTCCATACATATAACATGACCACCTGCTAGCTAAATAGGTAGAACAAATTAGACCTTCAAATTTGAGGACCACAAGATAGTCATTTAAGATAAGATTTTAAAGAATGCTGATATTTGCTAGTATGACATTATGGCCATAATTGTCTCACTTGTTATATTTAAGATAACAAACATTGCTTATAATTTTGACCTTTACTTCTTCTTCTTTTTTTTTTTTTTTTGAGATACTTCATTTACTTGAAAATGAAGTATGATTATTATTATTTTACCAAAAAAATAATGATTATTATGATAAATGCTATTTGTCTCTATGATGGAAGGCAGCATAAAATAGTGGAAGAGAAAAGCATCAACTGCTCAAGCCACTATTTCATTATCTTTTAAACTAGCATAGAGATTTAAATTTGTATAAATATTATTTTTATTCAAATGATTTAAATTAATCCAATCTCATCAAGATTCGAAAAAAACTAATCAACCAACACTTGAACCCAACCACTGAACCGGAGTCGACCGGCTTCGGCTCAATCTCCAGTCTGCTCTCCAGCGTCGGCAATGGTTGGTGGTAGGCGCGCACCCGTCAAAAGCAAGCACGGAAACGCTACGAGTCCAATCTGAGTACCTCCCTCTCTCTCGGCCCATGGCGGCCTCCCCCGGAGCTCTCCTGCTCTCCCGTTTCCGCCACCTCTCCGCCGCCTCCTCCTCCTATCCATCAACTCCAAACTCCCTTGTTATTTCCTCCCGCCATCTCCTCCTCCTCCGCCGGAGCCGGGAATCTCACCTCCTCTCCTCCGTCGTCGCCCTTCCTCCCGCTGTCGTCTGCTGCCTCGTCTCCGGATTCGACAGCGGCGGCGTCGCCGACGACTTCGTCTCCACCCGGCGGTCCGGCCGCCACAAATTCTCGGCCCTGGCCAACGTGCTCCGCCATATCGAGCCCCTCGACACCGCCGTCATCGGGAAGGGCGTCTCCGCCCCCGCCAAGGACTCCATGAAGCGGACCATCTCCACCATGCTCGGATTGCTCCCCTCCGACCAGTTCGACGTCTCCATTAGGGTTTCCAAGCAGCCCCTTCACCATCTCGTCCTCTCTTCCATCATCACCGGGTACTCCCATCTTTGTTTCCTGGGATGAAATTTCGGAGAAATTCGGCCCAATTTAGATCTAATTTTTCTTTCTTTTTGCTCCATGAAGGTACACGTTGTGGAATGCAGAGTATCGGTTGTCGTTGATGAGGAATTTCGACAGTTCTCCAGGGAGTAGGGAAGTGCTGGTGGCTTCCCGTGGTGGGTTTGAGGTGTTGGGGGAGGGCAGCAAAGAAAGTGAAGTCATGGGTGAGGATGAGGATGAGCTGCGAGGAATTGGTGGCGGCCAAGAGAGAATTGCTCCAGAGAGTCTCGAGAATTTGTCTCCTGCTGCTTTGAGCTACATACAAGAGCTGGAGTCAGAATTGGCAACTGCTCAGAAGGTGAATATCTCTTATCCTTTTGCTTGTTCAGTGATGCATAGTCGTAATTTTGAATTTATATTCTGAAATTTTTCATGCAAACACCTCTATTTCTGGATGTGCAAGGAGATTTTGCCTCCCTTCATCTGCTAGAGAGAATATCTTGAACTCGCAACCGTACGTGGTTTTTTTTTTTGGTCCTTTATTAGCAACTTTTATCTTCATGATATACTGTGGTTAATTTCCTCACGGCAAATGGTATAGGCCTTCAATGAAATCAAAAAAAAAAATGGATTTTTCAATATACCCTGCTCTTATTTGAAGGGTGCTAATACTTCCCACCCTGTTTTAGTCCATCCATCTTATACGACTGTGGATAAGGATCCATCAGCTACATATCTGTAGGAATCCCTGTGGTCTTGTCTAATGCAATTCATCAGGGTTGTTTGATCCTTATCCAATAGGGAATGAAATGAACAGACTGCGACTTCCAGTCTGCTCGAGGGTATGGGATCATTTCCCTTTCGTATCATTTCCATATGGCGTGATTGTCTGAACTTGTTATTTGTTTTTCTAGAAATTAAAGAATGATTTGGGCTTGTTATGTACCTTACTAGGTAGTGAAGAATACACTGCCAACTTCAATTCCTACTGCCCAAGGCACATATTTCCTCATTAGAAAAAAATATATATATATAACCATAATTATATTGATATCATATTTGATGATAAATCTAACCATAATCATGGTAATATCCATATCTCTGGATGTATATTTCTAACCATACTCAACACCAGCAAGCTCGAGTAGTATGTGAAATAGATACATGTGCACCTAGATCTTGAAATAGATTGCAAGAAATGTTGAGGTGATAAGATGTAAAGTGAAGGTTGCTTTGATGTGAATATATGGATGAGACACTAGAAAATTGTGAACATGCAACAGATATACTGGAGAAGGTAACTCTCTATAGATGAGCATGAAATATGCTTTCATGTAGATGGTGTTTGAGGAAAAGTCAGTAAAATAACCTACAAAATTGCGTACGCATTAAACTGCATACATGCTTGTTACGTTTCCGTTCTTATGGGAGTCTATATGTGGAGCTGTATGTTTTGTATTATAGTGTTAACATGTTTTTGCATGCAGTATGTTGTCCGACTCTGTGAAATGCAAGTTCTATATGACCATGTATCTATGCGCAATTGAGATTATAATTCACTCTAACATGTACTCCATAAAAATGGTATTAGAGTTCAGAATCACTGTTTTATGACCATTGCAAGAACTGAAAAGCCTAGCATGTTAGATTGGCTTGTTATTTCAAATGATCACTCTTTTTCTGGGTTGATGCTTTTGCCTACTAAAGCACTTGTTTTTTGTCAATCTTGCCGGCTTGATCTCCTTGTTTAGATTTTTTTGCACCTGAATCATTACCTGCAGCTTAATGTTTGTTAATATCACGTATTATTTTGTGAAATATGTGCAAGTCTGCCAGGTCACATGCTTTCCATTCATGCATTATGATGCAACAGCATTCATCAATTTCCTGAAGTTCCCGAATTTCAATAAAAGCTTAATAGTTGTTCATTTAGTTTCTGCCATTGATTTGGTGTCTCATTGTATCCTCTGATTCCAATAATGCAATGTGGGGACATGCATGTTTTTATTACTCTGGCATTTGTATGGTTACAAGCTATCTGTAATATCATGCAATATGTTTATTTCTGCTCGAATCCAAATGGTTATAACATTATTTCTTGCAGAAGAATTTATTGCAATTTAAGATAATATATTTTGTTCATTGTCGTGTATGGCATAACATTTCATGAGAGTTATATATTATCTCAGGAACTGGATGCAGAAAGGCAGGATAAATTTTACCTGGAACACAGCAAAGAAAACAACAATGACCTTTTAAACTACCTGAGGTCTTTAGAACCAGCTATAGTAAGATTTTGAGTCTGGAGAAAAAAATCTCTAAATTATTTTACTTTTTTTCTCTAAACCTCTATTTGCTGACCAAAATTCCTCTGGCAGGTGTGCGAATTATCTCAACCATCATCATCGGAGGTGGAAGGAATCATTAAACAACTTGTTCAGGACATATATATCAGAATATTAAATGGGAACACTTCTAGCTTGTTAGAAGATTCATCAGAGACAACAATTGGTGCTCACACTAAAAATGATGTCAATCAATGCGAGACTATTACTACCCGGGATTATCTAGCAAAGTTACTCTTTTGGTGCATCTCTTTTCCTGAGTCTGAAATTCATTTTGTTCATTAACTTGCTAGCATGTTGTTATTGTCCTAGTTTCCCCATGAACCAAAATGGATGTGCAATTTAGGTAGGGATCTATATGAGTTGCTAGTTTGTGTAGTCCAACTCTTGGAGAATATATAAAATTTTTAGCAGCAACAGAGAAAACCAGATCATATCCAAAAGGAAGAAAAAAGTTTAAGTGGCAATCCGTGAGAGCACATATACATACATACATTTGATTGTTTGCCACAGACTGCAAATGCTCAGAGGTAAAAAGGAAAATGCCCTTGATAGTCCAGTGAGGCATAAAATTAGGAATAGACTATCTGCTTGCATGCATAAAATGCTTATGGATGGAAAAATCTTTAGGATAGGAGCTGACTTATTAGAAATCTCAATTTTAATGAACAGCTGACTTCACCATGATGATTACAGAAAAAGAGAACAGCAAAAAGAACAAAATGTTTGAGACAAAAATGTTGCCTGGGGTTCAGTTAACAAAATGAGTAAAAATGTAGAATCAATGCGAAGAGGGAGGAAGATGATAGCTAATTAACCAAAGGGGTCATGCATTTACAAATCTTCTCTGCTTTATAGATGAGAGGGTCAGGATAAACGGTAGAAGAGTACAATATTAGAAAACCCCGACAGCCTTGTTGTGGATAGTGTATCTTGTTGTCAACCTCTCCAAAACTTCAGTTTGACCTCATTAATTTATTGAACTGAACCAATGAGAAGACCTTCATATGTGAAGGAAAGAAATAGATCTGTTAAAAGAGTTTGAGATGGCCATAGATGGTTTTGAGGTAGATTTGCAGTCTGTCTGTGTATGGAACTTCTGTATTTAAGTTCATCTTATGGTAGGACCGTGTCCTTTGTGATGATTTCTTACTTGCTGAACAACTTCACACCCACCCACCCACAGACACACACACATATATTGATTAACTTTGTTTTGTTTTCTTGTTTGGATATGCATTCTTGATCTTGAACTCAAGCATATTACAGAGCTCTTCTCCTGCATGCAACTCAGAAACCTGTAGTCCCTTACAAAGTATGCTGTAAATATAGACAACCTTCCCATAAAAAAACGTAGCTACCTAAAAGCTAAAATTTTGGTTCAGTGATAGGGTAAATCTTTCGATCTTACCATAAGTTATAAGTAAAATTTTGGCCTTCTGAGTAGTTGCAGGCAACCTAAGTAGAGTCTGCATGGACTATATGTCAAAAAGCATATATTCGGCAGGAGTGGCCTATGAATAGTTGGCAGGTTGCACAAGGTCCCAAGTAATGGAAAATGTCCTGATGCAATTTGGCCAGAAATTTTCTTTCACAATTGTAAAAATTTGATTGAATTAGCATGTGAATTAAAATTATGCCTTTCATGGATGAGTTTCTCATGTTAAGATTCTTTATTGTTCCCTTTGAAACAAAATTCCTGTTTGAATAATAAAGTTGTCAATTGCTGGTTCTATCCGAGAAAATAATTTCTACACAGGACTTGTGAAAAAAGAAAGAAGGAGGCAAAAGTGTAGCCTTTTAAGCCCCTGAACCACCTCTAGCTTTCCAACCTAATGAAAGAGCCTATTTCGAGAAATGACACCGAGCTAATAAGATGGTTAAGATAAAAAAAAGACTGTCAGAAACTATAAGCTTAGTCTTGGAGGTTTTTGTTTTTTTCTTTTCCTTTTTTTTGGGCGGGTATCTAATGCTTCCTCTGTTATGTTTTTTTTCATGGTATACTCGTCCAAAGGGTCCTGCTATGTCCCTGATTTATTGGTTTTGGAAGTCAAAGCATGTCCTGTCTGCTTTGAAGTCTAAACTGGATTCACCATAATACATACTCAATATTGGCTTTGAAAAAAATGATTCATGTAATGAGAGATTGCCACCTTAGGGGAGAAAAGTACTAATCTCAAGTTCTCTCACTTGAAAAAATTGGAATCCCTGGGATACCTACTCTTGCTGCTCCTAGTAGAGTTTTGTAACTGAGGTAGTTAGCAATATAATTAATTCCACTCTTGTTCCATGCGATGCAAGAAATTAGGAACAGAGTTGGGTTTTTACATGTCTGCCAGATATCTACATTCTTTTAGCAAGAAATAGTTGGAATCATAAGACTAGAAATGTGTAAGCAATTGTGTTTTTTATTTGTTCTTGAACTAATTACAATAGCCCTCCTGGTTATGCAAGTCTAACCCTGAGTAGTGTATGTTACCTATTCAAGCTTATTGTTCCTGATTTTTAGCAGTAACTTTGTTTATTGTCTTTTATAGTTCTTTGAGTTGCCCTGAAATTGATTTACAATCTAAACTTGCTGACATGATTCCCTCTTCTTTTTTCCCTTCTGCCAATTGCAGGTGTATGCTGTTGGGTCATCACTTGAGAGGCTTAGAGTACAGGTTGCACCTGAGCTGGGCTGTTGGGTCAATATAAGAAGGAATGAAGTTAAAGAAGCGTGCATCAACATTGTTGCTCATATTAGTTGTATTTTGTTTTTCTTGTCTGGAAACCACCACCCTCCCTTTGATAGCTTCTCCCCCCGCTACATGTATAATTTTACATGTGACTTACATTTTTAAAATCATGCCATAATTTTCCTTTCTCCCCTTTAAATCTGAAAGATATATGTTCAGAAATTTGCCAAATTCTTGAGCTGATGCTCAAATAATGCAGATTAACAGTACATGGTTCCAACCTGAGCTTAGCATTGGTATGTATCCTTAAACTTTGCCAACAAATTTTGATAGTGACACCTTTCCCACTTTGTTGGACGTTATAAAATGTGTTCATTATTATTGTGCTCCAACTCAATTATTATTATCTGAAGGTGTGTCTTTATGCATATTTCTTTAATTTGAGCATATACTTGGTAGATCGAAATCTGAATTTGGAAAATAGATTCATCAAGAGGACCTCGAGTTGTAATTTTTATGGATGCTGGAAAATAGACCTTTGCTTATTTTATTTTGGAAAATTTTGTTCCATAGTAACTAGGCACGAATTCTTATAGGTAAATAAATGGGAAAAGATGCAAAAAATGATTCAGAAACAAACAGAATTCCATCAGTAGAGGATCATAAAGACTAAGGTTGCATCTGGAATGTAGTTATTCATATAGAGAGCACAACTTTCTTATTTACTTGTTTCTGCAGGGGGCGCTGAAGTAAATCAATACATTAATGTGAAACATCACTGATTTTTGATCCTGTCAGGCAGCATAAAATCTTTTGATCCTTTTAAAATCTGTTGTTAATTGCATTTGAGGCTGAACTGTTTTGAGTTATAAGTAATGGCTCGAGCTCATGTCCATATGTGATAACTCAGGCTGACCTTGGTACCACATTTTGATTCTGGTATTGCAGCATGACTATAACGTGCAACTGGCTTAACGAAGAGACTGGTTACAGCTGTGTTTTTTGGTGGTTGTTGTTGTGATTGTCACCCAGTAATCCTGATATAAGTTTCTTTCCCTGCAAACTCATTAGATAATTCATTCTATTGCCTTGCCCTTAAGTAACTTCCAATTTTAGAAGATATCAGGTATACAGTTTGAAATGAGGGAATGCATAAATTGTTTTGGGGGGTGTTTTAATTTTCATTTTATTGTGCAAGCTAGTAAGCCCCCGAGTGGTCAGAAATAAATAAAGATTTGGGAGCCAGTGATTCATGCTGACCTTCTTCTTCCAAAGCATTCGAATTTTAAAGTGCATATTCTGGATAAGAACTATCCTGTGTTGAGTATACGCATTGAATTGTAACCTTCTTTCCCATGCTAAAAAAAACAGAACCTTTTAGTAGACAGACTCCAGATTTGAAATACAGACTCACAAATCATAATCATTAGTGGAAACTTTCATGAATTAAAGATGGCTCAGCAGATGATGTTTGCGCCTTTTTCCAGTTAGCCGTGCAAGATAAGGTGATTCGATTTGGAATGATATAAAGGGAACAAAGGAGTGATTCAAGTTTGATGCAAAAATGTGGTAGACTTCCTTGCTCCTGATCCATTGTGGTGGTGATCAGAAGCTCAACTTTCTTGGTCTTCATGTTCTCCATGGATATCCTCTATTACCTTGAACATCTTAGGAAAAATATGATTTATAAATAAAAGCTAAGAAAAGCAAGACTGGAGCCATGAGTCTTCTGAAGTTTCAAAAGGTAGAATGGTGATTTTTGATGCTTTTCAGGAGCCTAGCAAAACAGGGACAGCTCTTATGTTTAGTGTCAAGCTTGCATAAGAGGATAGTTTTTCAGACATTGGTAGGGGTCGAACTTCATCAAGATTATCGTGGCTTTCAATAGATGGATGTACTACGAAATTGTGATATTTTCCTCATATTTTAAATATAAGTCAGAAATTTATAATAGAGATCTCTATCGTGCAATGAAACTTCATGAAATTAAGTTCAAGACATCAAATTGGAAATTTTTCAACATCTAATATAATTTGTAAATTTTTATTCTTTTCTTATCACGTTGTGTTCTCTCTGCCTTTTCTTTTTGAGAGAAAGAGGAGGGTACAGCAAATCCCTGATTAAAAAACATAATCACAATTTTAAAATTAAAAACTTCTGAGCGCAGAGCAATGCACCTTTTTGATCACAATGGCATTTAGGTATCTCAGAAGTCTCATTCGCTCTCTCTCTCTCTCTCTCTCTTACTTCCGAATGTATTCCTTCTGTTATCTTTTTCAGAAAGAACTCGTGATTTGTCCCGAGAATAGCTGATTTAGCAGCACTAAATGATATTCCTCCACGTACGCTATCCGCTGTAAACATAAGCCATAGCCAGCTCTTCCTATAACCTCAGTAACAGCTTGGATACACTAAAACAACAGTAGATCACCTAAATGCAGCCACCATCCATCCTCATTGGTCGCGTCTCAAATGGCGACACTTCCGCTTCGCTTTTTTATCCAATCCGGCAGAGCACTTGCTGCGTCGTATAACGCGTCAGGCATCTCTGGAATCCAACGAGAACTTTCCAGATTATGAAACCAAGACGTCTTTTTTTCCTTCATGAAGAAGAAAAAGAAAAGAATCCGAAAAAAATGATGCAGAAAAAAAAAAAAAATGCAATTCGATTATTCC
>JAOXJJ010057130.1:0-15101 GCA_025769935.1 Phoenix roebelenii | reverse complement strand
CCAAATAAATTAAGTCTCCTCGTAGCATTTTAATGTGATACATAAAGTGGAGATCTATTTAGAGTATGATGCGAGCAATGATGGCTAGTATTGAGGCCATGCTGAATAAATAGGAAAAAAATAAATTACAAAAATCTCTTTAAAATTTACGTTTATTATACTTACATCCAATGATTTATAAAATCTACATTTACCTGCACCCAATTAGATAAACAGTATTAGGAAAACCGTTATACCTTATGTGAAAAATCAAAATTGCTCTTGGATGGAAAGAAGGATGCACATGTTGTCTTATGTCTTTGATGGTTGTCATTTCATTTAAGGTAATATTTTGGCCATTTTTATTTTTTTTAATATGGTATTTGGGTTTCATGTAAGATTAAATATTTGACTAACCTTCTGTTAAGTTATAGATTAAAATGTTGGATAAACATAAATTATGGAGAGTAAACGTAGGTTTCTTAAATTATTGGCCATAAATATAATTTATTCTAATTTTAGAGAGATTTTTGTAATTTACTTATGGAGAAAATGTGAAGCCAAGGAGGTCGACTTGTTTGGAGAATTTGCTGTCTTGTTTTCTGATGTCATTTCCACGCAGCAGTTACGTACATTGAAGGGTAGAACATCTTCATTGAGGAGAGTTTGGTCCAATAGCTATAAAGAATTCCCAAACCATTCTCTTTCCATTTTTTGGGTGACTTTCTCTCTGCTCTTTTATTAATTCGTTTTGTATCAAACCTTTTGTGCTATGAGCCACAAATATGAAGCTGTTTGCAAGAGCAAATACCATGAATGTAAACTATTAATGCGTCGCTCAAGAATTTTATTTTTCTTATGTCTCTTTCCATGCGAAACTTCATTACCTATCTCTAATCTTGCTATTATCTATATATCCATGCGAACAAAGTTTTTAAGGAAACAAGATGACATCAAATCAGATAGAACTGAGCATGATATCAAGCAATCTATCATACGACCTATAAAGATCAGGGTGGAAAGGAAGGAGTCTGGAGACCCAGCTGGCTATGGGAGTGATTCCCTTGGTTGCTAGTAAAACCATATCATGAGACACAGAAGGATGCAGCAAGATTAATTTTTGATACTGTGACATTTTTGATAAATTCTAACCTATTGTCATAATCTTCCAAAAATAATTTCTACATGGACCATATGGCTACATTAATTTAAGTTTGAAGAGCAATGGTGTCATTATCATTTTTCAATAACTAGATCACATGATGTATTGAATTTGTATGAATCTTGTAACTTAATCAGATTCACTCCCTTAATTTGATTCACATGATAACATGATGCTGGCTGGCCCAACATCTTAAAATTTGCCCACGGCATGGACTTCAAGTTGTTTTGAGAACTTTATGTCCCACAAAGGAAACTTCAAATTCATGTAGCTCTTTTTTTTTTCTCCATTTCAAGCTAAAAATGGCTTAGTTTAACTAATATATTTTGTTTGACAAAACATGGCGGCCATTCACCACCACTTGGTTTGAGTCCAAGACTTTCATGAGGAGATGGGTGCCAAATGAGTGAATTGGCAACTGTTAAAAATCAAGCAAGGCGGCCGTAATAATCAATTTCTAGGCTTTGCATGAGAGTAGAAACTTATGGACGGATCAATTGTAATATCAACCGGCGTTTCTATTCTGGATCAATTAATTTTGTAAATTAATATCATATACAATTACCAAGTAAAGGTAATATGTAATATACAACAGCTTTAATGAGGTCAGTCTTGATTGAACAAATGAAGGACCCAACGTCAATAATTTGAGCCATTGGTAAAAAAATTATGTGATTTTGAAATCCCTAGCCTATATATCTGATATAAAAAAATGGACAATTTAAGTAACATGAGATAATGTATGTTTTCTGACTCCTAGATGCATAGGATAGATATTTATAGATAGTATATTACAAGATTTTGTGATAGTTTAGAAGTAGTATACCACATCCAATTGTTTGGATCATTATTATCAAGTCCTTGATCATTTGGTCAGGAACGAAATTATATAAGAGCACCCATATATTAGCTTTACTACATAATTACCCTGATCTTAAAATGCAGATGTCCTTGATCTATATAAGGGCTGGTTGTTAGCCACGCTTGCTATTGTTTAGAGAGTTAAAAGGAACAATAGCTTATGGAAATTAAAACCATGCATCAAGCTTTTTGTTATTGCTGCTGTGATAAATGGCTAAATTTTGTTAATAATCTAAGTTTACCAAAATTTAATGTGGAATTGTCAAGGATGGAAAGTAACTTGTAGTAGGATGTAGAAGATTAGGATTTGGTTCAACCAAAGGAAGCTAAACGAAAGACCGGAATATTCAGTCTTATATGTTCCATCAGTATTTGCCTCTTTTTTTTTTTGAAATAGAACAGAAAATGTTCCATTTGCATCAAGAAAACCAATGAATGGTAAGAAACTAAGAAATGTCAACCTTGCAACAGTCGTTATTATAGTACCAACAGGCCCTCTCCCTATCCGGACAAAACTCAAAAGGCCCTACAACCCTTGGATCATAGTTCTAACTCAATTTAACTCCAAGCCATGGACATAGGCATCTCAATCATCTCCAACAAATTCTACTCCAAATCAACATGCTTATTAGACTCCAAAATATCTAGACAAGAGCATTTGGCTCCGTTAATTGGTATTATTCTCCGCACGATGGGCACAAGCATCGCTTGACTAGTCAATAAGTTTTAGGCTTAAGCCATTCTAAATTTGTGCTTCAAGTACTAGCAAGAAGAAAAAATTCACCATTCCACATCCATGTGAGCACATGAATTAAAAGGTTTATATTCAGGTCAATCAAGGTAGGCCCATACGACTGTTATAACCTTTCAAAAGTACTAGCCCAACTCTAAGAAAAAATAGATTCGGGTTATATCTTTCATGCGAAAGAATGATTCGCCTTCTTTCGCAGCGTCAACCGTTCGATCACACAATAGCTGCTTTAAAATCTGTGCAGGTAGCAGAGAAAAAAATTGGTGATCTATGTAATGTGCGATCCAATGGTTGATGTTACGAAAACAGTCAATCATTTCTTCGCACAAAAGATACAACCCGGTCGCAGAACAAACTCCTTTCGCCTCCTAAACCTAGTATGCGTCGGCCAATAGAAAATCAACCATATTTTCCACTGCCGTCTCTTTTCTTCCTCTCATCTTTCCACCACTTTTTCCAGCACAAGAACTCAGGGTTGGGCCGGCTGCTGAGTTCCCACAGCTCTTTAGGCCATCACACAGATGCCAGTCCATTGTAATCGGAGTACCATCGATCAGACGGCTAAAAATCATCGGATCACACTGTGGTGATACGATAAATGAGAGTCCACTTAGTTTTCTTTCGATATGTTATATATTTTTTCCGCGGCAACGAGCAAAGGGGCTTCCGTCTCTTTGCTTGGAATCACCCACTATCGTCGCTAATCCTCGCCATATTGGGTCCCTTTCGTGGCCTTTTTCGTGGCCTTGACTGGGGGAGTGGAAAGGAGCCACCTTTTGGAGTTCTCCGTCGGATTGGAAGCATGGGTAATTGATTTGGATGCGGAAGTGGTCGGAATCGGTGGCAAAGGTAGGAGCTTGGGGATCCAGAGGAGGCGTGGGATGTGGAGTTTGGAGCTGGCTGAACGAATCTGAAGGGTTTGTGGGTGTTGCTGGGGTGGGCGCTGGGTTTGAATCGATCGAGATATGCGGCGGAGGGCGCCCGAGTTCCGGCGCCCGGCAAGGAGGAGGCTTTCGGATTGGATCTGGTGGCTTCTGGGGATCTTTGTCGTCGCAGGGTTGCTGCTCTTTGTCGTCCACCATCACCACCAGGACCGGTTTGGGCCGCCGATCCGGGTGAGTATTTTGATGCTCTGTTGTTGGTTTTTTGAATCTTGGATGTGTGTAACTTCAATTGAATTATTGGATCAACTGATCTCATTTTATTAGTTCTATCTTTTGTGGGAAAAACAGGCTCTTTTTGATTTCGTTTCTCTTGTTTTGTCCTGTTCATCCTGTGGGATTCTTAAAGTTGGAAGCTTTTTAGCTTATTTGTTCAATGGACGGGACTTGATTCCAAGTGGACTGTGCTTTGTAGTTACGAAGTGGTGTGTGGGAATCTGGAAACTGGATGTTGTTACTGACTACTCACTGCTTCAAATTTTATTTTTGAATGATTTTGTTTAGGGCATTCAATCATTGGTTATGTTAGCTGTCGCCGCCGGAGCTAAATGAGGTTCTCCAAAATTATTTCGTTGGAGAATCCTAGTTGGAGGTTGTTGCATGTTAGAACTGGGGTCTAATCATAAAAAAATAGGTAGAATGCCACTTTAGGTGATATGAAATTGACTCGAAATATCATATTGATTTCTTTTTCTTTCATGTCTTTTGCAGTATTGATGAACTACGTCTTACTATCAAAAACTTCTCAAAAAATGTAAAGATTTAAAGATAAAAGAGGATTTTGACAAATTTTGGGTGATGTGGGATTCCATTGCTTAATTCATTGATCAACTTTTAATATTGAATTGAAAGAACACTATGACAGCATCAGCATGACCATACGCTACTCGTGTGATGAAGTCTCATGTATTACAAAATTTACTTGTCATTGCTGAACAGCTTGCCGTAATGCAATGAGTTGATGAACCATCACCAGGATTCTAATTGTTAAATATGAGTGAATTTGTTGTTAAATTCTAAAATCTTGTGGAATTCACTTCTATGAGAATATTTTGACTAACTGATCCATGGGCCTTGTATTAGCCAGTGGATCTCCTTATCTTCATCATCCTTTATACATTACCATATTCAACCAATAGTTGCTCCCCCTTATCTAAAAGCTGTTATGGGCAGATGCCTATGCCAACTTAACTTTTGCAAGACAAGTCTCGGTGTTTGAGCGCACATAAAGTTTCTAAGTCCATTGTTATAATTTATTTTTCTCAATGCACTATAAATACATAAATACATTTATACCTAATTTCATGCATGATCATGATTTCCCCACTATACAGATCTGGAACTTTGAATGTTAATTTCTCACTAGGAGTATTATCTCCATCATCCTAAATAGTTAAATTTGAAAACTCCATTATGCGTGAAATGAAACTCCCTTTTGGTTATTACTTTCGTGACTCAGTTTGTCCAAGGTTTTCTTCTTGGTGGAGATCTTGACATGTATTGTTCTCAGGCAGTCAATTATTCAGTACATATAAAATATTGGCCTTCTTGTCTTGGCTGACATAGACTGATATCTCCTCCAGACATAACCCAATTAGATACCAATATATTAGCCGAGAACTTTAGTTTTTATGACTTTAAATAGGCTTTTAATCACCACTCAAAAAAATCCAGGCCTAAAATGGTTGTTAATGTTTTATCCTGATACCAGCTGATATTTCAGTATCTTAGTCATTCTTTTGATAACTTGGTTCCTTTAGAAAATTCTAGCTTTCTGTCTCAGTCAACATAATTTAATTCATCTTGGTATTGGTTACTCACTGAGATAGAAGAGGTATGAAAACTTTGCTCTGTAACTCTGTCGTATTCAATTTCTCACATTGGATCTCCAAATATTTTGATGTCACAGTGTACCAGATTGTATCAATTGGGGTACTTGAATGCCAGAATATTTGTTATGGGTCTTGAATTCAGTTTTATTGGTGAGTCTATTTGATGCAAGTAATTTTCTTGCACAGTTTAAACCGATGCTCAAATTGTATCTGTTGCTGTATAAGGCCCAAGACCATGGACTTTAGTAGACACATTAGCCCAAGAGTATGATTTGCCATTCAACTCATTTCTGGACTACAATATACATTATGATGCCCTATAAGATATCTTTGTATTACCTAGGAGTTTTCTTTTAATGA
This sequence comes from Phoenix roebelenii, assembly GCA_025769935.1. NCBI lineage: Eukaryota > Viridiplantae > Streptophyta > Magnoliopsida > Arecales > Arecaceae > Phoenix > Phoenix roebelenii. The sequence goes on along the minus strand of JAOXJJ010057130.1, from coordinate 9,215 downwards.
GCTATGTTTTGTTTTTTTATTCGGAAATTTCTATAAGCTCAGAAAGATTTTTGAAATTGCCTGGTAAGATAAAAAACTTTCAAGTTGGGATTTTCATTTGTAAGAAAGAAAAACATATCAGTTTTCTATGCAAATCAGTAAATTTAAATGATGCTGCATATGTATGATTTTCTCCTTTACATCATTATTAAATTTCTCAAAAAACAGAACCAAAGCTAATCTCAGCCTTTCTACAGGTTGCAGCATAATGAAAGCCTGTGATTTTTTGGTCCTTATTGTTGATTGTCTTCTTCTTCTGCAATGTAGATCTCTTTCTTTTTTCCCTTTGTTGAGAACTTAGCTGAGTGTCATTTTGATGTAATTTAATTTTAGTTTGGGCTTAAGATTTGGTGTCTTATTATATTTTTGGTCTGTATCTAACTTTGTGCATTTTATTTCTTTTTATGCAAAAGAGAGGGTAGATACTTGTAACTGATGGGCATGTTTTGGGATTCGGATTCTATGAGTTGGCCCTTTGATTTAAATAAAGAAGAGGGACAAAGAAAATGGGGCTCTGAAATGTCTGTCTAAAGCATGACAAATTCTAGAGGATTTTGGAGACTTTGATCAATGACATTAGAGAAGATGGAATGAAGACAGGAAAAAAAAGAAGGGAGAAGATAGTGTAGGGAGGAGGATAGAGAGGACAAGATAGAAGAAAATTAAGGAGAATTGATTAGTGATTGAGAAAATAAGAAAAATAGGAGAAGGAGCAGCAGCAATCCACCTAAGGTGATATTCTTATTTATTTATTTGTTTATTCTTATTAGTGCCTAGAGTGTGGACTACAGGGTTTTACTCTTATTATCAATTGTAGATCATGTAAATCCTCCCATAGCCATCATATGTTTCAATCTGATGTAAAAATCAGAGTTAGACCATTTTTCAGATATAATCATCAAAACAAATTTTCATCAAATTGGTACCAAAGCATAAAGATCATAAATGTATCTGTCGGGATGTCAATGGATGACACATTTGGTGAATGATTTCACTGCTCTGAACACAGTTTTGCTATCCCTGTGAAGCGGACGAGTAATTGGAAAAGTGTTATTTGGTCCAACTTTAATAACTTATGAGTTTCAGGAAGAAATCAGAGGGTGTTTTGTGTCCAATTCTTGTCAAAGAATAAATAGTTGAAGCTTGGAGATGGAAGACTTGACATTTTTGATTTGAGAGAAGTTGTTTCAATTGATGCAAATGAAGATTGAAGGAAGAAGATCCTAAATATGGAAGAATCCCAATGTCAGCATTATTCAATAGTGCATCAGGTGCATTCCATTGGTGATTTAGATCCAGCAGAACATTGCTTCAATAGTCCAACTGCAAGAACGCTCTGCATTGTCTTCCTCAATTAGATGAGATCTAGTGGTGCTATGAAAAGATTAGCTTTATTTACATGATCTAAAAATGAGATCCATGCAGTAGGAATTACTTAGTTCGTTATTATTTGGGTCGTGGAATGTAACATCATGATATTTTAGTAATCTTTGTAATTTTTTACAATCATTGATGTGAGTTTCTGCACAAAGTGGATGATGGATGTGGCTGAGAGACATTTATTGGGTACTGGATTCTACAAGTGGGTGCTCTAATTATTGAAAATCATTCGTCTGGGTTCAGGGGGCAGATGACAATATCCTAGGGGATTTTGAGAGTTCTGTCATGGAAGGAGAAAAATGGGAGATAAAAGGGGATAGTGAAGATAGATAAAAGAAAGAAAGCACAGAGTAGGAGGGAAAAGATAGGAGAAGAGAGGAGGACAAGAATGGGAAGAAATAGGAGCAATTAAAATTGTTGATGTTAGTATCTGCACAAAGAGCATTGATGGCTGTCTCTGGCTTGTAGAAAGTTCTGTCACTAACACTCTTCTGGGGTCGGGGGGGAGATGACAATATACTAGGGGTTTCTGAGAGTTCTGCCATCGAAAGAGAAAAATGGGAAAAACAAAAGGGGATAGTGAACAAAGATTAAAAAAACAAGAAAGCAGAGAGTAAGAGGGAAAAGATAGGAGAAGAGGGAAGGACAATAATGGGAAGAAATAGGAGACTTAACCAAGTCATAGGAGGTGGGGGATAATTTAACCGATGGTTTTTTGGGGAGTAGCTGTTGACTGTCAATTGAGATTAGCAGATAGTGAAGTTAGCTCATCTTGTGCTTGCTTTACTCCTGTAAAGTGGTGGTGTATAACTTTCATAATAAAAATGCTGCAGTCGTTGATTTAACTTTGTGACTTTGGTTCTTTGGAAATTTTGCAAATTTTTATAGGCTAATCAAGATAAAGGGAAAAATAAAAAGGAAAAAGAGTGAAGATCTAACTGCTTTATTCTGTTAGCATAACCATCACTATATGGGCTTTTATAAGTTTATAATTGGGTGGGTAAATTGAAACCATCTGAAACTATAGATTAGCTTGACTTTGTGAATGTGGAGTCATCTCCTCGATTGGAAGGCTCAATTCTGATCTGGTTGCAATGCAAATGCATCAAGTAGCCTTTTGCTTGCTGTGATTGCTTACGATTAATTTCAGGGGCATAGTTCAGGTTTTTGACCTCTTTGTAAAACATGATGTCCAGGAAACAAAAGCAGTATTTTTCAACTATCAGGCTATCTCCTTGATGCTTAAGCATTTAATATCTGTTTGCAGCGATTATTCAGTTATGTGGTCTCTTATTGAATCTTTTGAAATGCTTTGCTAAAATGACCTGCTAGACTTCGCCACCTCTATCTGAAAGTGCATACTGTTTTCTCAGTAGTATAAGTTGTATTTGCTCCTCAATTTTTCTTACATATACTTGATAAACCATAAGGGACTTCGTATTGTGCCGCTGCTTGTATTTTCTATCAGTTTTTCTCTCTTGCAATCCACCTCACTCATGCTTTCTACAATTTTTAGGACAAGGGTCCGGCGACGGAAGATATTCCTTACAGAAGTTTAAATCTCACACAAGAGCTTTTAAGCAGCACTTCTTTTGCTAGACAATTGGCTGATCAAATGACACTTGCCAAGGCTTACGTAGTCATCGCAAAAGAGCATAGCGACCTTCAGCTTGCTTGGGAGCTTAGCTCACAGATCAGAAATTGCCAGCGGTTGCTCTCTCAAGCAGCTGTGAGAGGGAAACCGATAACCCAAGAAGAAGCCCATCCTGTAGTCAGTCGCCTAGCGCAGCTGATATACAAGGCCCAAAACTCGCATTATGACATCAGCACGATGATAATAACATTGAAGAACCATGCTCTTGCCCTTGAAGAGCGTGCAAATGCAGCAATAGTGCAGAGTGCAGAGTTTGGTCAATTGGCTGCTGAAGCCATGCCTAGAAGTCTCCACTGTTTGAACATAAAACTGACAGAAGAGTGGTTTAGAGATCCAGCACTTAGAAAACTTGCAGATGAGCATAGGAACACACCTCGGCTTGTGGACAACAACTTATACCATTTCTGTATATTCTCTGACAATGTGCTCTCAACTTCAGTGGTCGTGAATTCCACTGTTTCCAATGCTGAGCACCCACAACAGCTTGTGTTTCATGTGGTCACTGACGAGGTCAACTACCGGGCCATGGTGACCTGGTTCCTCAGGAATGACTTTAAAGGGTGCACAATAGAAGTTCGAAGAATAGAAGAGTTCTCTTGGTTGAATGGCTCATACTCCCCACTGGTCAAACAGTTGTCGGATGCAAGAACCCAGGCTAATTACTTCATGGGTGGTTCAATAGATCAGAATGGGGAAACAAAGTTCGAGAACTCAAAATTTGCTTCATTGTTGAACCACATGCGCTTCTATATCCCACAAATACACCCACTTTTGGAGAAGGTGGTGTTTCTTGATGATGATGTCGTGGTGCAGAAGGATCTAACCCCTCTATTTTCAGTGGAATTGCATGGGAATGTAATTGGAGCTGTGGAGACTTGCCTTGAGTCATTCCATCGGTTCTACAAATATCTCAATTTCTCTAATCCCCTGATCAGCTCAACATTCGACCCTCAAGCATGTGGATGGGCATTTGGGATGAACATATTTGATCTGATAGCATGGAAGAAAGCAAACGTGACTGCAAAGTATCACTACTGGCAGGAGCAGAATGCTGACCAGATGCTCTGGAAGACGGGCATACTTCCTCCTGGTCTTCTTGCATTTTATGGGCTGGTGGAGCCACTTGACCGGAGATGGCATGTTCTGGGATTGGGATATGACTTGGACATTGATGATAGGTTGATAGAGAGTGCAGCTGTCGTGCACTATAATGGCAATTTGAAGCCATGGCTAAAGTTGGCCATCAGCAGATATAAGCATTTATGGAATCAGTACGCAAATTCCAAACATCCGTATCTTAAAGAGTGTATTTCACATTGAAGCATGATGGCTTCACTCTATTCTTCTTCGATGTTATCTCAATTTCTCATAAGTCAAGTTAAAAATTTCAGCTTGATGGTCGTCATTTTGAAGTCTTATTTATTTTTCGAAGAAAGTTGTATACATGAGAAGGCATCAGCAGGATCACTGTCATATCTGGGGGGAGAATTCATTTTGGAAAATGTAATAAGTTACAGTTCTTTTTACCTCAAATTTTGGTAATTGAATCAGATAATTGGGCAGCGCAGCAATTGTCAAACAGAGATTCACTAGGATCAGTTCTTAGCTCTCTGGAAAACTGAAAAGGTTCTCTATATTAATTTAACTGACTCTTTTGTTTATATAGGAGTGCAGTTTCATCAGCATGTTTCGTTACACCAACTCAATATTATGTCTTATTGAAATGATAATTTTATTTTTCTGAAGCTTAAAGTTCGTGGGACATTAATTTGGGGCTGTGCTCAGAGTTAGACTTATAAATCATTTCTTCAGAGCTTATTAATGGAGTGGTTCATCGAAGTCTTTATGGTTTACATATTGTTTTTTTCCCCCAGCGTATGTGGTTGTGTTTTTTTTTTTTCAGAGATGGATTGATGAATGCTGGATTCATTGTATAAATGTCGGAATGAATGCATTCATGGGAATGTGACAGAGAACGTGGGCATGCATGGACCAATTCCTGTAGATTTGCATCCATATCAAGGATTGAAGTCACAGGCAAATTTACTGCAGTCTTAATGTTGATTTCTTGAAGCATGTGACCTTAGAAGAAGAAAACCCAACTTCTCCATCTGTTTATGCTTTTGATCATCTTGATCTTAAAATCATCATTCACTGCTTTTGAAGTACTCAATACTTTTTGGATCTGAAAGATAGTTTATGCTTGCACTGTTATAGATTTGTTCCTTCATAACAGTGTACAGAAGGATTTCGTTAAAAGGAACCAGTCCATGAAGGACTTCGTTAAAAAGGAACCAGTCCATGAGGACCCCAATTTTTGCAACAATACATGGCCTACAAAAGCTTGCTTCAGATCCATGCCTGATTTGAGAGAAGATGTTGAACAGGGTTGGAGATTGTTCATAATGTCAGTTCATAGAACTTACAATCTACGTTGATGTCGACAAACTTGTCAGGTCGGCATGATACTTGAATTTTTCAGAACACGGTGAATATGATTTCCTTTCATGCCGACATGAAAAATGAAAAAAACCAGCACATATATCACTGTCAAATTTTTCTAAATCAGGATTCGTATTTTTTGCGCTGTACTGTTATGCAGCACTTCATAATCACCTTCAGCTATAAAACAATATTCGCCGTATACGATAAGTAAAGCTGTTTTATTTGATGACCATTCATCGATGACAGCCATCAAGGACTGCATGGTATTTTAGGATGCCAACCATGCACAGCAAAGGATCCGTACTCATGTTCTCGAAGGATTTATGGAAGATGATGTGCCTGAACAATCACATGGCCAGAGCCTTGTTTTCATCTCATTGGAACTAGTGTTCCGAGGAGCACAGTAGATCCCTTATTGGTAAGGCCATGGCCATGTTAAAAGAACTGCATTTATCCGCTGCTTCAATTCATCCGATTCAGGGACAATTCTGGATGACCTTACCGCTTACGATATGGCGGATCAAAAGCCAAGAATATGCAGCGTGATGTGACCATTTACCAACCAAAGTTTGACGTACGTGATACAAACTTTTGTCTGGAGCCATGCAAACTTGCCAGTGCTTGTGAACGCTATCCTCTTACCATTTTTTCTTCTTGTCTTAGCACTGCCCCGTGAAGCACCAGGGGCCCAACAGGCCGCATGACATCCAAGCATATTAATATACGGCAGTACATGAGCTTCACAACATACACAGCTAGCCAAAAGCAAAGCGTCAGCCTAAAAGAAAGCATGCACCTTCTAACCTTCTCCCCCTCTCCTTGCTGATGCTTTGGTAAAAAGCCAGTGTTCGCTAGCAGATGCGGGTTCTCGTATGATCGACATAATAGCTGCTTTAAAGTTTTCATTGATTCCAAATGAAAAAGAGAGGCCTTGTAGCTCTAACTGTTCGATTCCTTGGGTTTCCTGGAGGAGTTGGTGCATCTAAGACAAACGTTCTATAAATACTTGGAACAGCCTGTGTTCAGTAGTCCATACACAAGAATAATTCACTGTCTTGAGACATGGGTACTGGAGCTAGAGTCTACTGCTTGTTAATTATATCCTTCTGTTTCTGCCTCCATGGTTCTTTAGCTGCTCGCCATGGAAAAAAGAATCACCCATCTGCAATGGTGGTTGGAACTGTTTACTGTGACACCTGTTTTCACAAGGAGTTCTCAAAGCCTAGCCACTTCATAGCAGGTCGGTTCTCCCATCTCTCTCTCTCTCTCTCTCTCTCTCTCTCTCTCTCTCTCTCTCTCTCTCTCTCTCTCTCTCTCACTTGAACAAGGTCCAATCTTTCCACATCTGATGAACTCTTTGTTCTGCTTTCACCACAGGTGCTTCAGTGGCAGTTGAATGTGGGGATGGTGCTGCCAAGCTCAGCTTTCGGAAGGAGGTGAAGACTAATCGGCGCGGAGAGTTCAAAGTTCGACTACCTCTTGAAGTTGGCAAGCACATAAGACTGATCGAGTCTTGCTCTGTGAAGCTAATTAGAAGCAACGAGCCATTCTGCTCCATCGCTTCCTCTGCCACTTCCGCCGGGCTTCGTCTCAAGTCTAGAAGGAATGGTGTGCCTGTCTACTCAGCTGGGTTCTTCACCTTCAGGCCTTTGAAGCAACCAGAGCTCTGCTTTCAGAAACCAATTCTTGGAGATCAGAAGTTTGATCAATCTGCGTTCTTCTTTCCTCCAATTCCATTTCTTCCATCTCCGCCTAACATTGGCGGAATCCCGCTGCCACCCAATCCACTTCAGCCACCACCATCTATTCTGCCGCCAGTTTTTCCACAGCCACCGCCATCCCTTCTGCCACCACTGGTGCCACAGCCACCACCATCCCTTCTGCCACCACTTGTGCCTACGTTACCTCCAATTCCATTTCTCACTCCACCACCACCCCCGCCGGCCTTCCACTTCCCTCCTTTCCCGTTCCTTCCAAATCCTCCGTTTCCTGGTATCCCACCGGCTGCACCTTCAAAAAAGACCTCCCCATGAGTGAGGCTGCATCTTTAGCCAAAATGCCTTGCATCATCATATGTGATGAAGTGCTATGTACCTTGTGAGTTTTTGACAGTTGTTTGGTTTCTTGGATTAGCGCAAGTAATAATGTACATGTAAGTGGATTGCTATTTCAATAAGAAATGGCCTCCTTTCTAGAAGTCAAAATTCTGGCTCAGTGGCTCCTATAAATGTCTCAGAATCATGGCAAAAACCTTGAAGAATGATGAGGTGAAAACATTCACTGTAACTTCTTTCTCTTTCTCTCTCTCTCTCTCTCTCTCAATCAGAAGTTTCACTTTTGCTGTAGGTTCAGACCATGACGTTAGTTAGCAAACCTTTTCGAACCTTCACAATATTCTTGTGTCTTCCACAAAAGATGGTTCACATGCTGTACCTCACCATTCACTTTTCTACAATACTATCTTCAAATAGTGCAAGACCTGAGGTTTTTTTATGCACATATGTGAGTATGTCTTTTTATTTAAGAGAGAAATGGGCTTTACCTATCAATTACAATTCACGAGTCTATGAAATGAGAAAGAAATGGTAAATAAATCAAGGCATGCTTTTTTTTTCTTTTTTTTTTTTTAACAATACATGTAGAAATTTTATGCTTGTCAGAGACAACAGATGCCTAATTCTTGTCAAGAGCTACTGATCTCCAAATTTAATTTGTCTAAAAAAAACTGGGCTAGCTCCAAATTTAACCAATACATACATACATACATACATACATCTGATGGGAGTCTTCCACTGCTCTCACATGGGAATTGGGCCGCGGTTGTGCCTGGCCGGTCAAGTGGGCCGGGCCAGAATACCAATCCAGCACGATGGTCTCTTCATACGATTCCGATGTGTTCTCATATGATATTGTTGCAATTTCTATCTCATGATCAACTATTTTCCTTTGGGAGATCCGAAGGCAACCCAGCATTGAGGAGAGATGACCAAGTCCTGTTAGTTATTACAATCAACTTCTTAGAAAGAAATTCTAACCCATGAACTAATGGAATTAGCAATTGGTAAAAAGGTTTCTGATGTCATTCAAATATTCCAATCTTATTGCCTCATGAGTTCACTTTTCAATTGCTTACAAAGGAAAAAAAGAAGAAAATAACAATATAATCTCTTCACTTAATTATCATCGCTTGCGACAAGAAGGAAAAAACATCTTCTTATCTTTGATCTATGACAAATGGAAGTCCTTGAGGCTTTGTTTGGATGAAATTTTAAAAAGCTCATTTATAAGCTATTTAATCTGCTATAAACGTGGTATCTACAAGGATTACGGGTCGAGCATCTTGCCTTCAAGGAGGAAGGGGGTTTAGGATGTGCTGAGGAAGTCAACCCCTTCTTGTATAGACCATCGTCTGCTCATTTGAAGAAGTTAAAAAATAACAACAATATTAAAATAAAGGGTGATAATGTATATGTTGATGCTATATATGGAGAAGAAACCCTGGTTATGCATAAGTATAACTTAACTCCTCAAAAAGTTTTCTTCTATCCTACTGATAAAAATTCCAAGCAAATTTTTTTCTTTAAAATAAAAGAAATTCAGAATCTTGCCACAATAAGGATAGTTTTCCGTTGTAGCTGACTGAATGATTTTTTGTGCACTGAAGATGAAAGTTGGCCATAGCAAATATTGCAGTCTT
>JAOXJJ010057129.1:0-15115 GCA_025769935.1 Phoenix roebelenii | reverse complement strand
GGGTGGACATCGGGGGGTGGGGGGGTGGGATGTTAGTGCATAGGAAATTTAATTGTATTGTTTTGCCAATGGTATTGAAGAAGTTGATGGTTATCTTTATTATCCTCCAGAATTTTCTTTTTCCTTTTCGTTTCTTTTTAATAAAACTTTTTTGGTCGAATTCCACCTTTTGTAATAAAACATTTTGAGAATTATTTTGAAAGGAAATATTTTTGCATCCGAAAGCATGTATTATTTGAAATGAAATATTGTATATGATTTGTTTGATGTTTCAAGGAGAATGTGAAGTAGGAAAAAGGCTAGTTATTTGAGGATATATTAGCATAATTATACTGAATTTTAGGCATAAGTACAAGCACATATATATGTATATACATATGTATGTGTGCATATACATAAGCATATGAATATAATACATTTCATACCTGTGTCTACATTTAGCTCCATCTGTGTTTTTCCCCAATATGGCATTGTACACTATATAAAGTATGCATGCTTTGGATCAACCAATATAGACATGACACTCAAACCTATAATAGTTTTTTAAATTTGTTGGATTATAAGAGAGTTAAAAATGTAACTCATAGTTTGTGGTCTTGGTAAGGGGTCTAATTTCTTAGGTAGTTGGGCAAGTTGCTGAACAAGGGTTTCTATGTATAAGTTGAAAATTATGTTGAGGATTCCTGACTTTGTAAACCTCTTCCTATCAGGTTGTTTAATTTAAAGATGAGAGAAGGACCAATGGAGGAATTGAATAAACTTTTGTGAATGACAGTTATCATGACTTCAATGTCCAAGAATTGATTCAAAGTTCTTGGTCAAGGACATTTGACAAGAGAGGGCTTTGTCATGAAATATGGGATTCTAGGCAATGGGTAAAAAGACCTGCATTATTGTGAAGGAGTAATCCTCCAACTTTTTCCTAGGTCTAGAAGGAGTTAAAATGAAGTGAAATGATAAATTTCATATAGCAAATTTTCTTGTCCCTCAAGATAAGCCATAGAATGTAAAACTTGATTCCATATATTGAGAACACTAATTACTAATTAAGTTGATTATGTTAGCCCAGGCAACTACATGGTCGATTTTTTCTTTGCACAGCATAAGTAGGTTATAGATTGGAAAGAGAAAGAGCATAGAAGATAGGATACAGGAGTCTCTCTATTACACAATATATAGTTATGCAGTCTATTAAAAGATTTAATTAAAAAAACATATTTTTTCCAGTTAAATCTCGATACTTTAATATGATTAGATCATTTCTACATATAAAGGCCATGAATTTCTGAAAGTACAGCCTAATCTGGGGGAGAACAATTTTGATGTGAACCCTTTGATGGATCTTAATGGATTCAAAAATGAAAAGCCCCGATAAGTGATAAATGCTTCTTTATGAAGCACCAAGATACATAGTGTGCTGGTTACTAAAAATTCTGTATCTTTGTGGTATACTTTGAAGTTCAGATTACCAAAAGCATTCATGGAGTTCACCCAAATATCGAAGTTGGTAATGGTGAGATATTTGAGTCATGATTGATATACAAGAAGGGCTCTCAGAGACCATACATCTCCTTGTATTTGTGGTAGATAAAATTGATTTTAGATGCGGTCATTGCTGATGGTATAATATCACCTTAACGAGACAAGATTAAGGTTAAATGCTCAAATAGCATGATAAGAAAGCTTTGTTTATAAGGTCTGAATTTAGCAGGAAAGCTAAATGTATGGTATTTTATTAGCATTTATTCATATGTATATGGAAACTTTTAACTTGACAAGTTAGTTGTTGAGTATATAGCTAAACATACCATGTTTGTTAGCATTAATTCCTATATTTTATGAAACGAGCTGTTACAAATTGAAGGGAAATAAAAAGATTTGTGAGGCATAAAGACAAGTTCTATAAATAGCTAACAATCCCTACATATCAACCTTCTCTTTGAGAAGCAATGACAGTTACTAGTCCCTTGGTTGAGTAGAAGAAATTTGAGCTGATCTTCATCAAAGTATTCAGCCAACAGTAGAGCGGTAGCATCACCCTTCCTTTACATCTACCCAAAATATGTGGATCCAAAACAAGGCTCGCACCATTTGCAGGGACCTTGAGACAAATCAGAGCCCTTTGTAAATGCACTTAGTGTTTTGCAATAAGGAGACTTCGAAGGAGTGGGAGGGTTGGACAGGGTAGGGTAGGGGAGAGGCAAAGGTTTGGTTTATCCTTCCTGCTCATCAGACTGAGGGCATTTATCATTGTATCAAACCACAGCCAGATCCAAGGTTTGATCCTTAATTTAGAGGAGGGAAAGGAAGAGTGCTCCCCCTTTTATGGGGTTTGGTCCGTAATGCAAACTATGATTCCTATTGGAATTATGAATCTTGTCAATTTTCAGGTCTTTTATGCAAGCTTCCTTTTCAAAAGCATAACTTGAGTCATACATTTCCATTTGAGGCATGAGAGCACTTGTTTCGAAACTAACTTTGAGTTCTAAAAGTTATTTTTATTAGTCATAGCTAGTTCGATCATTATGACTTATGAGGGTCAAACATTGGTTTGAAGTTTTAGAACAATATTAATCTCAAGTCATTTTAGGGAAGTTTTTATGCATTTTTTGGTTAAATTAGAAGTCCGAAATGGTACAGTATTGGGTGGGAAGTGTTTTACAGACATCTTAGTTGATGTAGGAATTGTTTTGATGGCTTTTTATAGCTAGGGGAATCCATACCTATGAATAAACAACTTATTTTCTTGATTTTTGTATAAAATTTCTTTCTTGCGGCAGATTCCTTGAAGCCCTAAGGGTCAGGCAGGTAGACAAGTTTTCAAATATGTTGTACTTTATTGCCTATAACAAAACTTTGGATGCAAGTAATGCAGGATTCGTTTATTTGAAGAAGTTCTGTCTATATGGAGTTACTGAGAGTCTGAACTAGTTGCTTTGGGATGCTTGAAGTTGGAGTTGCCGAGACTAGATGCTATTGGTAAAATCCCCATGATCTTGAACTTCCTTGTGAGGAACCATATGGATCAGAGCGTTGATTTTTGTATACTTCTTATCAGATGTACTTCATTTGTGCAACATGATCATTGATGTGCAAAATTTCACCAATTTCGGATTGTGAGATATGGTCAGCAAGCTAAACATAAGATCTCGTCGATTGCAATATATTGTGAGATATGGTTTTTTTCTTCATGATGATTTATGTGCATGATCAACAAAACCTATGTGTGGTTGAGGTGCATCGAGATATTCTTACCAAATCTTTTAATCATGGTTAAAAGAAAGATTGATGTATAGTAAGATTAGATTCTCGTTTTATCGATGTATTTTTTGTTGAGTATAAGGTTTTAGGAAGTTTAGAGAAGGCCTTGAACTCGTGGATGAATTCTTTCCAAGAAGAGATTGATGAAAACAAGTTATCACATTGGATTTACAGATTATGTCAATATGCTGGTCTTTTTAGTGAGCTGCCTATATGAAAGCATAACTTGATTTATACATCTCGTTTTGGGGTGTCAAGTTCTGTTTGGTGTTTTCTTTGCATGAAAGCTTCTCCTAAGATCTTTTTTCCCCTTGTAGAAGCAATTTTAGATATTGTTACCAAAACTTCTCTAGAAAGCACTTTCTTGCTTTAGAAGTTAAAGTACTTTTCTTAAGCAACTCCAAACATGCCCTAATATTACATGTTTTGGACTTGACCTAAAGTCTTACAAGTTTCTTATGATGAGTTTTTGTTTATTCTGTTATGAGGGTTAAAATTTGGCTTGAAGTTTTAGATTATGACTAGTTTTGAGTTTGAGACATTTTAAGAAAGCTTTTCCATGGCTTTTGGTAGGATTGAAAGTCCTTGATGGCATGGTGTTGGTTGGTAGTTATTTTACAGGGGTCCTAGTTGATTTAGGAGTTGTTTTGGTTGCTTTATAAACAGTGAAAGCCATGCCTACGAATAAACAGTGTACTTTCTGAGTTGTAATTAAAGTTTCTTTCTCTTGGTGGGTTCCATGAAGTTGGGTGACCTCTTAGTCCTAGTTTTGTATGGACATAGATATGAGAATTGGATTGGAGACATGTCCAAGTGTCTGACTCCACAAGAGGAAAGAAAAGGAAGACACAGGGATACGAGAAAATAATTTTAGGGGATATATAATATTGATAAAATAAACAGTAAAAGATATCATCTATTAAGGTCTTTCAGTGTACACGGTTCTCATTCAAGCTTCCCAATAAGCATAAGGATTTAAAGAAAATGATATTTTGCAAAGTTATTTTAGTTCCTCATTCTTGACTAGTCACTAAAAGGAACAAAACATCACTTTTGACGTTATTATATTGGGTTAAACTAATTATTGGAGGAGTCTAGCAATCTACTAATTTCTGAAAGTTGCAACAAAATATACTGTAAGTATCAAAGTGTTTGATACATATCTGATTTGTATACGTATCTGACATGGATTGTAGGATCTAGAAATGTTCAAGTCAAACATCACACCTGTAGTCTTTGATTGAAATAAGGAAGCATATAGGATGTGTAATAATTCATAAATTTTGATGGATTGCATGACACTTGTACTCCTAAAAGCAAACTCAAGGGATCTCTTTTTTGTCAAGCACTGATTAGTAACCACCAGCCCCTCTATACCAACACTAGTCCTCGTATTGAGACCTATTGATATCAATGTTATTGCATCAAGTTCTCTTAGATTGCATTTTCTGTTGTTAAAATTGGACTATTCAAGAATATATCTTAATTTAGTTGCACACTTCTAATTCAGGGCACATTACGGCCAATCTGTTGCTAGAAGCAACTACTAAGCTTTTCAGTTATTGGCCAATAATGATTATCATTTAACAAAAACAATTGTGAAGACTTTCCATAGTTGACCACTAATAAAACATAGCATGCAATCCTAGTCCAATACTAAAAACAAGTGTGTCAAGCCTTTACTAACTAGCTAGTAATAATGCATAGCAAATAAACACTGGTTCGTTACAGGAAACAACTGCTAAACGATTCCTTATGTGGCCACTAAGTGCATAGCAACTAATCGTTATTACGCCAAAAAGCATCTTAATTAGATGCATTCAAGGCTAAACTCCCATTACCACAAAAAAACTTTCATTCTGTTAAACCTCTTTGGCCAAGTTATTAAGTTAGCAAAGTCTTGGCGATCGCTGTTGCTTAAAGAGAAGAATGGCGAAGCAGAGGAGGATGGACATGGTTGTGACTAAGATTAGTGGATTCCCTGCAAGGAATATAATAGAGATTTTGCTGGAATCACATAAATGGTCTCCCCAAAGCATTCATTTGGTGTTCTCTGTCAAGCTCAATGCTCTTGAGAGTGATGGTTTGCTCAACAATACCCTTTGCTCTACTTGGTCTCACTATTTCCCTGATGATGTCCAATAATGACAAGCAAGGCCACTTTTAGCATGGATGAAGTGCAAGGTTGCTTTGGAATAATGTGTAGTGTCTGCATACCTTGTGACTGGGGGGTAATTAAATATGATGACAACAACATCTTGCGAAGTTCTATGGCTTACAGTTTTGGACTAGGTGAGTGCACATATGATCCACATTATGCAGGTGAAACAAAATGGTGGTGTGTGGTAAAGCCAACAAGAAGGGGTTGAAAGTTAGTTTCTATATTAGAGGAAGCATAGGAATTGCACTCGATGAGAATAAATTGGAGATTCTGTTAGATGGTATTAGCATGTCGAATGAAGATCCATGTAACACAACCTAAAATGGATGGAAGTGGAGCAGCTGGTGCTATGGTAGATCTTTCTGTTCTGTCATTCTTGTTGAACAATAGGTCCCATTTCTGTTGCTAGTGTCTCTTATCAATTTATCCTCACAAAATCTCTAACTTTTTTATTTATCAGTTGTGATACCTTCAGATACTAAAAAGAATCGTCATCGTTGGTGGTTGTGGCATACAATGTGACCTTTTTAAGAATCGTCATCATTCTAGCCAGTGGTCACTCTCGAGACATTTTCTTTAGCCTGTAGTTGCTATTCAGATCATTTAAATAAACCCATAATCTTGTTCTTGCTAGCTGTCATAATGTTTTTGCTGAAGTTTTACTTTGAGGAAGCTTTATTAGGAATTAATTTATTTTTTTGAACTATTATTTGATTATTATATTGGTTTACTTTTTATTTATTGTTTTTTCAGATTGCTTAATGGTGATCACATGTTATCAGACATGGTTGTTGTCCACTAATTCCATTTCAAGCAGTTTGTACCTTTTTTTTTTTGTTTTCGAGGAAGTTTCTACTGTTTTGTGTGGGCTATATCCCATACTGTTCAGGAACATCCAAATTCGGTTCTTCTGTTTCTGTTTCAACAGCTTATGGATCTGTTATAAAATTGTCAAGGAGTTTAGTCTTTTAGTGACATTTCAGCAGGCCATGACTGACCATAGCATCTAGATTTAATGGTCATAGTTTTAACTTCTTCTTTATCATGCTTTGCTTAATCTTACATTTTATGAAGACAGTATATTTTTATGGTAAAGGCTGATTGCTGGATGCCAAGAGTTGATTGAATTCACTTGATATGAGTCCACCATGCGACAGTAGAATGACATATTATGATCCATTCTAGAAATCATATATTTCCTCTAGTTTTTAGCCAACATTTGTACAACTGCGACTAATACTACAAAAGTTTATGCATATCCTTATGGTAGTGTTGCTCATGCTTTTGTGATATCTAATGACTTGCTCCAAATTAGACTATTCTTCAGTTATATCATGGTTATCACCATTATGCTGCCATTGTTATATTTTCCCTAAATTTCTGATCATTCTTGTTCAATATAATCTTATGTCTATTAAAATCTTAACTTATTTCTTTTGAAGCTGTTATAGACTTAAGGTTCACAAGTTACTCCATGTTGACATCTGAATTGTTTATGCAGGTATGAAGATGAGCCTCCAGAACCTGAGATGGAGGTATGAGCTAACCGTTTTTCAATTCAATTTATGCAATTCTACCCCTTCAAATGATTTGGTTTTGGGCAGGAAGGAGCAGAAGTGGAGCCAGAAAACAACAATGAAGATGCTCCAGATGATGTCGTGGGTGCAGAAGGTGAAGAAAAGGAGCAACAACCTGTCGAACGGCCTCGGAAAACATCAAAATACATGACAAAATATGAACGTGCTAGAATCCTGGGCACACGAGCTTTGCAAATTAGGTTTGTGCTTCAACATTTTAGATTTCAAAACTGTTCATGCAATTTCATTTTCTATTAACTCTTTTCGATTTTTTGACTCTGACTGAACAGTATGAATGCACCAGTGATGGTTGAGCTAGAGGGCGAGACTGATCCTTTGGAGGTAAGATTGTGCCATACAAGTAAGATCTTCTCAGATTGATTAAGAACAAAAATTCTGTTGTGTTTTTTCCTAAGTTTTATTTTATGATCTTAGATAAAAATTTGATATTTATTTTTTCATTGATAAGCACCTACATTCATGATATGTTATTATGAAGAGTTCAGATTGTTAATTAAATATAATTTGATGGGTAGCTCGGGATTATTTCTTATGATGTGAGTAAATTTGCTGATGGTTGTAAACAAGGTTGCCTAAGTGGGTTTAATGAAATTTTGTCAGTTGCTTTAGAAGAATTTGCTCAAGGTTCACCGGACTTATACTAAGGGTCGTATTGGCCGGGTACCAGTTTGCTTTGGTACAGGTATGCACTGTATCAAACCAAGGTGTACCAAAGACAAAGGTCATGAGAAGAGGAGGGGAGAGAGGGAGAAAACACTAATCCTAATCCTAGGAGGAGGAGGAGAATCGTGGGTGGGGAGAGAAGATGAAGGGGTGAGTGGGGAGAGAAGATGAAGGTGTGAGTGGGGGGAGAGAGAGAGGGAGGGGGAAAGAGAGAGAGATGTACGGTGCGTTGGTGTCAATTGAGAGCATTGGGATTGATGTCAGCATAAGCATTGATGTTGGCGTCAGCATCATCATCAGGTACTGGTAGAGCCTCCGGCGACGGTGTGGTGGAGTTTCGAAGACCCGGTTCATGGTGGAAAGGGATTAAGAGAGTTAGAGAATGAAGCCACAAAGGGATTGAGGAGGGGGTGCGGGGGAGGTATCAAGGGGTTTTGAAGGTTGAATCATCTAGTTCTTGGCCGGTTTAGTACGGCCTGAACGTTGGTTCGAGACAATTTGCAAACCCTGGATATGCTATTTTTTCAATGCATATCTTTTTTGAATAAGTATAGAAAATTATTGGTGAATTAGGACTTCTTTATTAACCAATTCATCTAATGAGATGAAGATGCTAAACTGTTGAAGAGTTGTAGCGATTCTGATTTATAAGAATATAGGTCAAAAATTTAACTAGATTTCGATGAACCAAAGCTATGAGTCAGCGTAGGATTATATAGGAGATAATGGCGGGGAAAAGATTTAGACAGGCAACTGGTATATCAGCAAGCCAATTTGGTTTTTATGAATGAGAAAGTAAATGAGGAAATGATTTTTTTATTGCTTATATAGTTAGTAGAAAGATTTCAGGGGTCATGATCAAAGGCTACTGATGGATGCTTTATCAAATGGTTTTCATATTTAATGTGAAGATAAGGCTAGAATGATTTGTTTGACTCATGGTTAGAATTCCCAACACAAAGACTTTTTTGGATGAGAATTTGCATGAGGGCCTGTTTGGTTGGAGGTAAGTCAAAAATAGTTTAAAATTTCGGTACAGAGAAGTGGTTTATCAAGAATCTGCAGATCACTTAAACCTGTTTGTCTGTATGAATGAAAGTCTACTTTTTTATACTTTCAATATTTGTTCTGTAGTAAGTTACATGGTATTGAATTATTAATGAAGCATAATTATCCAGAAGTGCAACTTCCACGCCATTTGGTTGGAAGTCAAAATCTTAACAATTGGGGTGCCTGGGAAGCTTACTTTATAACTAAATGCTAGAGGTGCCCAATTTCACTTGACGTCTCCTATGCACACTTACCAACAAGCAAACAGACCCTAAGAGGAACTTGTGCAAGTCGTCAATGGAGATCACTTGACAGCAGAGTATGTTTTGGTACCAAAGCTATCAATGGTTGCATTAGCCACGGAACACATGCTGTCTTCCTGAATTGACTAGCGAAATTGGCTTTAGACGCCTTGTTGTTCTTGAAGAAGTTTTGATGTGAGCGTAATATGGGTCGGTAATGTGCCTTTGGCTACTTTTAGGTTTCTTTAGTCAGTTAAGATAAGGATAGATGATAACTAGTTCATGGGCCTAGATCTGCTGGTTGGTATATGAGGGGCATATTGTGGTTGTGACATTGAGTTAATTTTTATGGAAGATTTTTTGGTGGATTTGTCCCATATACCAGTTACGATTAAAGAGTTCTACATATTTCTTCCCTCCCTCTTTTTCTCCATTATACCTCCTAATATCTTTTTCTCCTTACCTTTTACTCTTTTCAGAATTCTCTATTCTGATGCCAAACTAGGGTTGTGAAGGGAACTGTTAGAGCACAAGGGTCTAACAATCATTTAGTGAAAAGCAGATTATATAGAAAGCGGATATAATGGAAAATAAAGTGAAAAATGAAGCATCTAACATAATCAATGGATAAGATATGCTGCAAAGCGACTATTTTCATTATAGTCAGCTGTGGTACAAATGGTTGGGAAATAGATTTGGCATTATGAAAAGCTGAATAGAAGAGTTACTATGGTGTATTTTCATAGACATTTTTTGGAGACTTGCGGGAAAAAGATTAAAAGAAACAATCACGTTGGAGATATAGCAGGTTCCATGCTGGCCAAAGTAAATGGATGTAGCAAGAGCATTAGAGAGAAAGCTACTTAGGTGGTAGTTCTTGAACCAGGAAGATAAGATTTGAATAAGGTCTCAAAAAAAGCCTGAAATTTGTATAGGCAGAAGATAATGTTTTTGAACTTTGATCGAATTGTTTTTATTGTCTACGATGGATATATGAGGTATCTTGAGGCAGGACATAGGTAGTGGTAGGAGCAAAGAGGGGAATACCTGAGATTACATGGACAAAAAGGCAGTGAAGAAGCATATGAAGGTGTTTTACCTTAGTAGCAGACTTAGCCTCCTTTGGCAGGAATGGATGACTCAGAAGAATCTCGATATCTGATCCCAAGTAGTTGGCATCAGAGATGCAAGTGGGTTGAGTAGACCTACCTCTGACTATTACCTCTACTTTATTTGCACCTACCTGTAGCGTAGACGCATCACCTATGGATCGTGAATGGATCCAAAATTAAGAATTGAATTCCAGTGGGGTTGGAACTGATTTGTAGTTGACTACAATGAAATGGAATTGATTATCATAGCCCTTCAAATTGAGACCTGACCTGAGATTAAACTGAAAAGGGACTGGACCTGCGGCAGACCCTCAGCATGCCTAGTGCATATGTTGTTTAGGTCCACTTTTTACTCTGGAGCTTACTGAGGTTCCTTCAAGGTAAGTGGTATCCAGATTCAGCCTAATCCATTTACACCCCTGTTTCTTCCATACCTGCCAGCTGCTAGAATCATTGGAATTACCTGCAGGAGGGTTGATATTAGGTTGACAGGCATCATCTATGCTCAATCCTATAGATCATCCTCCTATATTTTGCAATGAATCCCATCTTTTGGTGATGTGGATTTATGACAAAGATGATGATTGATGCTCATGTCATGACAATGTTTGCCCTATATGGGTATATGGAACTAATTGTCTTTTTAATATTTTTCATGGTCTGTTCTAGATACATCTCTAACCATTCATAAAAAATCGGTTTGGCATGCTCGCACATTTTCCTGAGCAATTCAGGTATTAGATTTTGGTCGTTCAGAACTGATCTGATTTTATGACTCCTTGTGCCATTTTAGATTGCAATGAAGGAACTTCGAGAGCGTAAGATACCATTCACAATCCGGCGGTATCTGCCAGATGGAAGGTGTGCAAATCAGTTAGTTCAACTAGTAGTTTTTTTTTCGAAGTTATTTTATCATCAAGCATGCTGATGTTGACTTCATTGTGACAGTTATGAGGACTGGGGAGTCGATGAACTTATAGTGGAAGACTCTTGGAAGAGGCAAGTTGGCGGGGACTGAGTTATTGCCTTCATCACTTTGTCATTTAGATGCTCTGAAATTTGGACATTTTCTGTCTCTGTATGTTTTGTATTTTCGCATCATCTAGTTTCTAGCGATGCTTAGAGCTGTCAGCCTGTTACCCAAGCTTCCGTTGGTGTACTACCCTTGGACTTGCTGTTTAATGGTTAAATCAGGTGCAGTTTACTTGCTTTTGAACCATTTTTCTGGGGAGGCGTTTTATAATGCCACCAAGTGTTTGCTTGCAAACTCGTGAAGGTAAACTTGCAGCTTGCTTGCTTCTAAACTGTGGGTGCACATCAGAAGCATGGTTATTGTTCAGAGAAACAAAATTGAACTCATAGGGGGCTTTCTAGTTTCTAGTAGAATCCCATGCTTTTCATTCAAATTTATTTCCATCTGTCTCGAGTTTTACTATTTTCATTACTTCGTTCCCATTTCTGCATGTCTGTAACTGAACGTGATCACTGTCTCCCCAAACCCTTGTAGGGCCACTTTTGGGTTGTTTTTTTTTTGTTGTTGTTTTTCGTTTTTAATCCAATTCTTGTCAAGATCCTCTTGCATTTATCTGGAAACTCAATTGTTCCAAGAAACTTATGCTTCCCCAGATACATTGTTGGAATTACATTATTGGTATTGCCTGGATGTGGAATCTCAGCAAGTTTCTTGCTGTTAGGGAATGGTCTGATGGCGGCCCAATGTTCCTGTCATGATATTACATTTTTCAAAAATATACTGGTATTTCATTATGGCCATTCCTATCTTGCGGTGGAAAGTAGTGTAGGTGCCAAGAATATAAAACGCCAGGATCGCTTGTATCACTGCCGGAAGGGGGTTTGCAACCCTTCGGCTACAGCCAGGTAAGGTTGTTCCTGTCATCATCTGATGAGAGGTATATTAGCCGAAGTAATTGGTCTGATATGCTCCAAGATATCAACGGATGTAATGTTGATAAATTGGTCATTGATATTTAACCATTTTTCTTATGAGTTTTTAATTACCAAAACTAAATACTACGTGAAAGAATCGGGTGCTAGATGGCCTGATTTGGTAAAATCTCTGGAGACATGGTACAAGACTTGTATAAATTCCTTGGGGTTTCAAAGGCAGCGTAGCCTGTGAATCCGACAAATGGGAATTACAGAAAAAAAAAAGAGGACAATTATTGTATTTTGCTTGCCCATATTTTTTTTTTTTTTGTCTCTGTTCAGTATTTTCCTCCATGATGCATTATCGTTTTAGATGTATCTATAAGTAATTGGGCAAGTGTAAGGGATCGGGAGTTTATGAAAGGAGCCTGATCAATAAACATATTTTTTAATACTGGTCAAAAGTGTATGTGCAGATGCACCTGGTATAAGGGAAAATGTAATTAAGGCTTATAATTGATCATTTACTTAATAATAGAAAATCAAAGCTATGCATTTAAACATGACCGTTTGTTCATATCTGGAGTCATTCTTTCTTACCACTCCAAAATGTGATCATATTGCTAGCAGCAAGAGATAGAATGTCCTTATTGCCATTTTTAGCATGCGATCACATTTCATGAAAAAAAATTAAAACTCTACAAAAGTCTAGGAACAAAAATTAGTAAGGCTGTAAAGCAAGAATTTATTATTATTATTATTATTATTATTATTATTATTATTTACATCGAGAACTTACATAATGGGTGTAAGTGCTGCCTAAAGAGGCCGTAAAGCAAGATTGAGAGGAGCTTAATTGACTGTGAAATTTCTCCTAATTAAATAACAAGATGCCAGCTCCAATTATTATCGCAATACAATACGCCATGCTCCAATTAGACTCCAGATGTTATGTGGTATGTCAAGCATGCTGGTTGGTGCGGTTAGAGTAGGAGGTTCAATCAAAACATAAAGGGGTCGTGGAGACCTTACAGTCTCCTCTATTTATCTGGTAGTCTTCAAAAGCTTGAACAGAAATACTGGGAGTCTTGAACAAGGGCATCAATCTCTTGTAGGAGTCCACTGGGAGCCTCGAAAAGACTCTTGAAGTAGCCGAGTAGTATAGGAGCCATCGAGTGGGGGTATCTATTGGACCTACATTAGAGTCTTAGTGGGACTACGCAGTTTGAAAGAATGCTTACTTTGATGGCTATGATGTTTCAAACTAAATATAAAAGTTAAGAATGCTTACTCGAGCTTTCATAATATTCCTCAAAATATCATTTATCTAGGACTACTTTTTGTTTGCCATTCTTTTACTTGCAATAACAAGGGTCTGAATCCAAGCTCATGTTCAATATCATATTCTCACTATCTTTTTTGATAAAAAATCCTAATGTTTTGAGCATATCATATTCTTACTACCATGTGATAATATTTTTCTAGCAAGCATCTTAACTTTTTGAGAAATTTATCAGAAATCCTACGAATTGCTAATCATTATAACCTTTTTTTTTTTTTTTGAATGATGAGGGAGGTTAAATATAACGACCCAGCCTGTATTGCAAAAAGAAGGGAACTATTTACATCGAGAGAGAAGGTAGGAGTTCAGAGAAATTGTCCGAGATGCAGAGGTGAACAACTCCAGGCAAAAACTAATTGAAAGCTGAAAAGAGAAGGTATGTTTTAAGAGAAGGTGTCCGAGATACAGAGGTGAACAACTCCAGGCAAACACTAACTGAAAGCGGAAACGAGGTATATGAGAAGTTATAAGCTAAATTCGAGTGGCGGCCCAGAAGAGAGAAGTGACCTTATTAGATCCTCCGCACCTGAGCCTTCGAGCAGGAAAAGGGAGACCGCCAACCAGAGTTTTCGGAGGTTTCCAACTCATTGAAAACTTTAATATTCTATGATAAGCAAATTGTACTTATCTTCTCCACATCACTGGATTTTTTTTTTTTTTTTGCTAATCCACATCACTGGATCATTCGCAAGAAACCACCAACCCCATTTTGCCACCTTCCACTTTTCCAAGACACATAGGGCTCGTTTGGTTCGCGGGAAAAGAAGGGAGGAAAGTGTGGTCAACGAAAAAGTAATGAGATGCCTCTCGTTTGGTTGGAGTTTTCAAAGGAAAAAGAAGGAAAAGTTATATTTTCATGGGAATATGATTCCCATATTTTATGAAAAAGTCTTTCTCATTTCCAAAGAAAAGACTTTTTGAGTTTGTCAAGTGCTTATTATATTTCTTTTTGGCTTGAGCAAATACAAGGGTATCATTTGCATATTGGAGTATTTCCTTCACCCACATATAGCCATAGCAGCATTATTGACCACCTATATATCGGCTCAACAGCAATAATAAAAGATAGTTACGGATGATTTTTTTCAAAAGCTTTAGAGAAGTCCAATTTACATATGACCCTAATTTGATTAACCCTTCTTGAATGGGACAAATTTTCATTTGCACAAAAGATATTATCCATGATAGACCTTTCTTTAATATAAGTTGTTTGGGCCGGATCACTAAGATCATTCATGAAAGGTTGAAGCCTAGTAGGGTTCAAGGATATCTTATATAATAAGAATATAATAAAAGAAAGGAAGATAAAAAATAACAAATAGTTAATACAATTTTTTGTAATTATTTTTATTTTTTTCTAAATTTTGGAGATGGCTCTAACTTTTCCTCTCTTTTTCGTTTAATAAGTATAGAGATGGACAGCACTAAAACATGAGGAAAAGAAAATAGAAACTTATATAGAATTATCAAAAAAAAAATCAAAAAGTTACAAACCTCCGTACGCCTAATCGCTTTGGGGGCGTTTGGTATGGGGTGATCGTCCCAGAATCAAGGGTGATATGGGTGGAGGTGATGAGATCACCACATTTGGTTGCACTACAGAGATCCTACATGGTGGTGATCTTGTATCACCTCCACTTCTCAAATCACCGCCCAACTTGGTGATGGGATATCCGTCCTTGAGGTTGGAAATCTAAGATCACCTCATGACAGTGATCCTGGGTTGAAAGTTAAAGACAAAAATATCCCTCAATTTAGCAGAAAAATTGATATATCAATATACCATCAATATATTATGT
>JAOXJJ010057127.1:0-15125 GCA_025769935.1 Phoenix roebelenii | reverse complement strand
TCTGAGCTCCTTCAGCATCCAACATATTTC
This sequence comes from Phoenix roebelenii, assembly GCA_025769935.1. Lineage (NCBI taxonomy): Eukaryota > Viridiplantae > Streptophyta > Magnoliopsida > Arecales > Arecaceae > Phoenix > Phoenix roebelenii. The sequence continues at coordinate 15,095 of JAOXJJ010057127.1, read as the reverse complement.
AAGGTCGGAGAACCAGAGGGCGGACCAACTGTCAAAGCTGGCGACCTTCCACATGAGCGAGCTTTCCAAAGCGACAATGCTCGAGTATCTCCAAATGCCCAGCACAGAAGAACCTGAGCCAGCACTCTGCCTTGAGACGAAACCAAGCTGGATGGACGAGGTCGTCAGTTATTTGAAAGACGAAGTCTTGCCCAATGATGAGCTGGAGTCTCGCCGAATTAAGCGACTCGTCTTCCGATACGTGCTGTACGAAGGTAAGCTCTACCACAGGTCCTTCACCTCCCCCTTCTCAGATGTCTCCGCCCGTCAGAGGCAGATTATGCCATGCGGGAGGTCCACGAAGGGATCTGCGGAATCCATTTGGGAGGCCGAGCGCTAGCCCACAAGATCCTTCGCCAGGGATACTACTGACCCATACTCGAGAAGGATGCAACGGACTTTGTCCGGAGATGCAACTGGTGCCAGCAGAACGCCAATATTCAGTGCCGACCCTCAGCCCCGCTGACTTCGATCGGGGCCCCCTGGCCATTTGCCCAGTGAGGAATTGACATCCTGGGGCCGTTCCCTCTGGCCACCGAACAGAAAAAATTTTTGGTCATCTCCATCGACTACTTCACTAAGTGGGTCGACGCTAAGCCAGTAGCCTGGATCACCGAGCAAAAGATGCGGAATTTTATTTGGAAGTCAATAATCTATAGATTTGGACTCCCCCGCATCCTCATATCTGACAACGACCGTCAATTCGATAATATTCGATTTAGAGAATTCTGCCCCGAACTCGGCATCGACCTCCGCTTCACCTCGGTTTCCTATCCACAGACAAACGGAGAAACCGAGTTAACAAACGACACTATTTTGCAGGGACCCAAAGCCAGACTCGACCGGTCCAAGGGACAATGGGTCGACGATCTATACAACGTGCTATGGGCCTACCGAACTACATTTCAGCTGCCCACGGGCGAGACCCCTTTCAATTTGGCCTACGGAACGAAGGCTGTTATCCCTCTGGAAATCGGGCTTCCCTCTCCGAGAGTAGAACACTACGATGCCGACTCTAACTCATCCCAGCTCAGAAACAATTTGGACATCGTCGAAGAGACAAGGGAAGTCGTCCAAGTCCGTATGGCGAAATACCAGCAAAAGACGACCCAGTACTACAACTCCAAAGTTAAGGCCAAGCTCTTGAAAGCAGGGGATCTCGTCCTCAGAAGAACTGAAGCTTCTCAGCCGACCGAGCAAGGGAAGCTAGCCCCAAATTGGGAAGGACCATACCGGATCACGCGAGTTCAGCGACCCGGAGCCTACAAGCTGGAGTCCCTCGAAGGGATCCCCATCGCACGAAGCTGGAACTCCAAAAATCTCCGGTTGTACTATCAGTGAACCCTAAGGGGTTCTGGGTGATCGGAAACACGAGTCCCGTCTTCTCCTTATGATAATTTATCTACAATTTTCTCCTAATCGTGTTATGTTTCTCCTAATGCTAGAATGTTCGTGATCTTCAGACTGCCCGACCAAGCTCGGATGCCCGACCAAGCTCGGATGCCCCAGCTAAGCTTGAAACGCCCCGCCGTGAAGACATCGAGCTCGATCTCGATCTTCCTTAAAGACTCCGACAAAGTTTGGGATGCCTCGAGTGCCGACAGTGCGTATCCAGATTCCTCGGCCTCGAAAAACGTCGCAGGTCGACAGTGCGTTCCCAGACCCCTCGACCTTGCGTACGATCCCTCGACTAAGGTTGAGATGTCTTGAGGGTCGACAGTGCGTGCCCAGACCCCTCGACCTCGGATAGTACCTTTGCGGCCCTCCGTGGTGCTCGACATCGACAACGGGGTAGTACCTTCGCGGCCCCCTGCAACGCCTCCTCAACTAAGGTCGGGATGCCCCGAGTGCCGACAGTGCGTACCCAGACCCCTCATCCTCGGAAAGCGTCGCAGGTCGACAGTGCATTCCCAGACCCCTCAATCTTGCATACGATCCCTCGACTAAGGTCGAGATGCCCTGAGTGTCGACAGTGCATGCCCAGACCCCTCGACCTCGGGAAGACGGGGTAGTACCTTCGCGGCCCTCCGTGGCGCTCGACATCGACAATGGGGTAGTACCTTCGCGGCCCCCCGTAGCACCTCCTCGACTAAGGTCGAGATGCTTCGATAAGTCGATAGTGAGTCCAAGCTCCCTCGACCTCGAGATGATAGGGTAGTACCTTCGCGGCCCCCTAAAACGTTCGTGATTGACAACAAAGCATCCATGAAATGTTCGTGATTGACAACAAAGCACCCCCGAAACGTTCATGATTGACAACAAAATACCCCTGAAACGTTCGTGATTGACAACAAAGCGCCCCCGAAGCATTCATGAATGACAACGAAACGACGTACACAGAAATCTCCAACGGCAACTACATATCCCAATGTGCCGGCACCCTCAAAAAGCGGATCCTAGGTAAAAGAGCATCCTCAAAAGCTCGCCAAAGAGCGAAGCTGCCGACCTCAGCATAAGACGCTCGATTCCGACAGTGCAGGAGGTACACTTTACAGTTCCATTACATTCATTTACTCGTATTGCCGATAATTCTTTGATTAAATTCGGAACTTACCTCGACCAAGGTCAAGACGTTTCTCCAAATCGATTGCGAGTCTGGATCTTTCTTACACTAGGCACGCCTTTCTTATTGCTCGTCAGCAGCAAATATATCGACCCTTGATACTTCGGCCGAGCTTGAAAGTGCCGAGGCACTTACCACAAAATCCTGATTCTGCTTCTTGGCACCTCGGCCAAGTCCGCGATCAACTATTGTAGAGGCTTCAACGGTAATGCGACTTCGGTCCATGACCTCCCCGGAGGCCGACCCTAACACCTTTTGTCGGCTAACGTCTGAAAAGCTCAGTTCGGGAACTTAGCTAAAATTGCTTAGAGGACGAACTTAAAAGGTCCGATGAAACCTGCTCAGAATTCAAGGTCTGGGCTCAATGCACACGCCGAGCCTAAGGACTTGGTAGGATTCAGATTCAAGCTCGAAAACTCAGAGCTTGGAGCTTCATTTAGCAAACATAACTTGAGTCGAGGCTTAGAAGGTCAAGGTCCACACAGTTAGCCGAGCCCGAAGACTAGGAGAAATTCGTCGACAAAAGTTTGACTTGGCAAGTATGGTGTAAACGTAAGTCCAAGAAGCTTAAATTTACGAATCCGGTCGAGCTCAAGGACTTAGAGTGTTTTCCCACGGCTTGAGCCCAACACCTAAGACGTTGCCCTAACAAATGTACTTCGTGCCCGAGCCTAAGTCTAAGAACTTAGCCGAGCTCGAGCACCTAGAAAAATTCATCAAGAAAAGTTTGATTTGAAAAATTAAAGTAAAGACTTGAAGAGAAGCGAACACAAATTTACGTAAGAACCATTTCATTAATAAAGGCCTGAAGGCCAAAGTACAAGATCGAGGTCGGCTGTACAACGAATTTAGAAGCCGACTTCGCTTACAATAAAAGAAAGAAAAAAAGCTACTCCTAAGGGGCTTCGGCCTCGTCAGCGCCGAGATCATCCACGATGATCATCTGGGTGACCTCGGCGGGGGTCGACTCTGGACCTTCCTCGGCTGGAGCAGGAACAGCTCCATCGGCGACCTCGGAAATCCCCTCTGCGGGGGTCGCCTGAATCGCATGTTCAGTCTCGGCGGCTTCTCCCTCGACCTCGGCCTCCTCTTCCCCCTCTTCGAGTGGTGAGGGCACATCCGATTCGCTATCGTCGCCGAGCTCCGACTTCGGCCTGATCCCTGAAAGATCGAACTGGGGGCAGAATCGAGCCATTTGCCGTCTGATGTTTTCAAAGCCTCGGAGGAACCCTTCAACGGTCTCCTCCCCGAGCATATCGCGGAACTCTTCCAACTCCTTGAAGAGCTCCATAGCATTTTTGGCTTGTTCGAGCGCCCTCTTCTCTCGGGCTTCGATCTACTCGACCTTTAGGCGGAGGACCCCGCCTTCGTATTTATACCCCGCAGCTTCGGAGTGGGCTTCCGCGAGTCGCACCTTGGCTGTGCGCAACTCGGACCTCGTCAGGGAGTGGGCGGCCCTCTCCTCCTCGAGCTCGCTGACTATCGCGAGCCGTCCGACCTCGGTGGTCTCCCTATGCGCACGGACCTCGGCCAGCTCGGCCTTGGATTCTGCAAGCCTCTTCTTGGCTGACTCCGCCTGTCTCTAGAATCGTCGAGACTCATTCTGGCATCCCGAGACGATGAATACCAGAGTGTCGACCTCGTGGACATGCTGCAAAGAGAAGTGATGATAAATAAAGGTGAAGGAAACAAGAATGACTAAATGCAAAGTAAAGAAGTCACTTATCCGAACAGTTTTTCGGTAGGCCTGATCGACGATCTCTTCGAGGTTGTGGGCCTCGAACACGGCTCGGTCGGCCGGAAGCATCGCGCGGCGAAAGACCGCGCGTGCGACATCGACGTCCTCGATGGCCGAGCTGCCCTCGAGAAATGGGGGTTCCGAGCCAAAAGGATCCCTTTCGGAACGCCCCTGTCCCAGGGCTTGGGAAGAGCCCCGCCCGCCTCGACGGACCTCCTTTTCGGTCGGAGGAACAGGGACGTGTTGCTAGTCGACATGTGGGGGATGTCTGAAACATAAAGAGAAAAACTCTTAAGTAAAAAGAGAAAGAAACAAACAAAACAGTACACAAAACTAAGTAACCACTCTTACCCTCGGGGCGCGCCGAGCTCAGGCCGACGTTCACCAAGGCTTCCTCGCTCAGGAGGTCGGCCAAGTTGATATCCCTTCCGAGATCCCGCAGGGAGTCAAGAACCCTCTGCTTGTCCGCCGTAGGCTCGGAGAGCCTGTTGAGAGCCTTTAGTCGGTGGTGCCCCCACCTTGGGTCAAAGCCCCATGAAGCCTCGGACGCTAAAAAGAAAAAATGCCCCTTCCACTCATGGATAGAAGAAGGGGCACCTCGGAAGAGGGACATACTGCCTCGCAAGGCGAAGTACAGCCACTCCCAGTCCGTCGGGTTCGTTTTTAATAAAAAATACCGGCGGAAAATATTTACCAAAGTCGGGATCCCATGCGCAAGGCAAAGGGACAAGAACCCGACTATGATCCTCCACGAGTTCGGAGCCAGCTGCGCTTGGACGAGCTGGTACTCCACCAGCAAGTCATTCACGAACCCGTGAAGGGGGAACCGCAGGCCGACCTAGAGCATCTCAACGTACACTCCGATCCGGCCTGGAGGCGGTCGCGTTACCCGATCCTCCGGCCCTGCGGGTTCGAGATAAAATTCGGGCCGAAAAAAGAACCGAAATTGGGCCAGCTCTAGTTCCTCCTCTGGTAGGCAAGATCCAACCTCATTCGGACCAGAACCCATTTTCAGAAAGGAGAAGGAAAGGTGGAGAACAAAGAAAAACTAGAAAAAATGAAGGAAGACACTCCAAACTAAGAAAGGGAGATGACCTACGGTGGGGGGGATCGCCGGAAATCGCCTTGAGGCGCCGCTGGAAGGCTCGGTGACGATTGAGAAAGGCAAACGAGAGGCTAAGGGCGAGGAAAAGAAAACAGCTAAGCGAGCCCTTTTTTAGGGCCAGGACGGGGGGTTGATATAGACCCTCCCGACGGCCCAGATCGGCAGGGTTGGATCCCGCCTCTCGTCCGGATTGTGCCGCGTGTCGGCCCCAAAAAACGAAGCGGCATATTTATTTTAGGTTGGCGCCTCGAACACGCAATCGAGGCAATGTTCCGTCGGATCTTGGGATCCAATTATGAGCCCGCCTTATAAAGCGATCTCGGAGGATGAAAAGGCGATGCTCCATCTCCTCTCATTAAGAATACTCCGAAGTGCGTGGAGCGTCGGAATAATTTAAAGTCCTGGCCCCCACCACAGCAATAAAGACAACTACTTCCCACGTTCGAGCTCCCAAGCGGCTCGAACTCGAAAGTCGGGTTGTAGTGTTGGGGTAATACAATCCGTCCTAAAGTACGTGATCACGTCGCGGAACACGTGATCAGGAGCACTCGGCTCCCGACCTCGGAGGTGCCCGACTAGGTGCCCAATCCAGGAGCTCACCACCTCGGATTTTCGACCTTGCCGTTAACCTACTATGGTCACATTTTTCCGTAGTCCGATCAGGGACCATACCCTGCCATCGCTCCCAGCATTTAATGTGCGTGGCTCCTGAAGACCTCCAGCTTACTTCACAATTAATGCGCATCTCCGGCTTAGTCAATAATTAATGCGCGTGGCACCTACTGTCTACGGATCTCCAGTTCTCCACGGCAAATCAGCTCGGCCGCATCCAGTCGGCCGTGACAACTTTCTGACTCCGACCTTAAAGCATTAATTTGTCTGATCGTGCGACATGTTCAGTTGTACTGCAGTCTCGCCTTGTCACATCACAAGTAACCCAACACCTCTCTATAAAGGGAAGACTCCTCCATTTTAGAGGGGACTGGCGGACAGAAACTCTGATACACATTATTTTCTCCTCGCATATACTTGCCCCCTCTGACTTAGGCATCGGAGGGCCGACGCCGGAAAACCCGGCCACCGACTTCCTTGCAGGTCCAGCGGAGGACGCCGCCCGCCGACGGAACACCGCCCGCCGGCGCCTCGTCGGAGCTCCACCTTTTCGGCCGACCGATCGCCCCCAGATCCAGTTTCCAGCAACAAGGATGAAACTGGTTGAATATGTATGCTTTCTCCCTGAAACATTATGAATCAGGGGCATATCTCAATAGTCACACCTCTCTACCTAACAATCAAAGATTTAGAGTCTAAGTCCTAGGGGTCCCGTTCATTTCATTAAACAATTTTTTCATTTGAGATCATGCATTCCATGTGTTGATGCTCAAATCCTGCCTAATCATGTTTTAATGATCTGGAGGCATGGAGGGCAACGATCAATCCATTCGGTCCATGATAGTGGAAGGTGAAGCACCAATTTGCTATTAAGAGTCGCGGATCTATATACAAAGATAAGAGAAAGGCCCATGGGGGCGGTTCCGAATCGATCTTCTCCGATGCTTAAATTAGGCATAATTTTAGAATAACAATAAAAAATAGAAAGAAAAGATATAATAAAAATGATTAGAATAGAGCGATCTTTCTGAATCATTAGGCTCTGATTGTCTAGTCTGTAGTACTCAGCCTAGAGTGCTCGGTCTGGGAGCTCGCTCATTGAAGACTCGGCTATCGGGAGCTTGGCTATAGAAGGCTTGACCTAGAAGTTCAGCTTGGGAGCTTGGCCTGGAGTGTTCAGCATGGAAGCTTGGCCTGAAAGTTTGTCCTGAAGTGATCTGCATGGAAGCTTGGCTTGAATTGCTCAACATGGAGGCTCGCTTTGGAGTGATCAACCTGAATTGCTTAGTCATGAAAGCTAGGTATGGATTGCTCGGCCTGAAGTACTCAATTTGGGAGCTCTGCTTTCTGATTGGTAGTTGTGCATCTCATGTGCACAACACTCATATCTCGGAGGGCACAGAAGGGCAACCTCTAAGGATTCACATCCTGGTTCATAAAAATGTAGGTCCTGTACGCACATTGGTAGTTGTATCTCGCGTGGCACAGAAGGACTGCCTCCAAGAATTCACATCCCGGTCTCTAAGAACTTACGTCGCACCTGGAGAGGATACAACATGTAAAAAGGCCGTGAAATAGGAGTCGGATACAAAGGTAACCATGAGAGCTTAAGAGCCTCTCCATGGGAGCCTTTGTCTATGAGAGCTTGTCGCCATGAAAGCTTGAGAGCCTCTTGCCATTTGTGCTTGGAAGCTTCTAACCATTTCTTTTCCCTCTTTCGGGATCCCTTAGCCTTATTTATATAGAGGATAGAGCATGGATCTGTTACGATTTAGAGGTGAATTAAGGGATTATGGTAATCTTCTTTCTCATTTGGATTCAGATCTGCCGTAATCTTCTTTCTTGTTTAAATTCTATCAAGAATTCAAATTTTTTCAAATTAAAAAGTTTTTAAATATTCATGACATGTCTACTTATGATAGATGGATTAGATTTAGGTGGATTCACTATATTTTTCGTTTCGAATTTATTTTAGTTTGAATGGTAGGATCTCTTGCCTCCTTGCACAAGAGGTTGAGGGCTCGATCCTGATTGAAGCCCACTCTTGTGGTAGGCTGGCAGTAATAATAGAAAAGTGATGATTAAGCTCACTTAACACAAAAAGAAATTGAATTCATAGCCATAAATTTGAGCTCTGAAGACCAAGCTCCGGATTCCCAATTTTTCCTGGCGTCAGAGCGTGAGCGCGACCGTAAGCGGGGCTGGCCGTCTTTTCCCGGCGGGCCAAACACGTAGTGGGAGGCCGGATGCGGTACTGCGGACGTGAGACGTCCCATCAAAGATCCGAAACGTCATCTGGTGGCTTAACCAAGTGTTGTACAGCTTAAAGTGACGTGAACCGTAGGGAAACTTCTTACCATAGCTGGAGATTGTAGGCCTTGGGCTCCTCTTATCTCGGTTTTGGAGACCTAGAATAAAATTATTTTATTTTAAAATAAAATCGTTAGATAGATTTATTTTCCTTCAATTCCATAATAAATTTGATCAAACTAATAACTTTATAGTAACCAAAAACATAAAAATATAAATTTATACCAATCTAAATGTCTAGCCACACATTCGAATGCACGCACGCCTACGCGCACTCATCCAATATATTTAATATTTTATTTCTTTTTTTTTGGTTAAAACTGACCGTACATACATCCAATAAAATTAGAAGATAATAAATTTTAGAGTGCCCTGTGCAATTTTTTCTTTTTAGCTCACAATGTACTCCGAAGTGGGACGCCACAAAAAAAATTATTTAATTTACAGTCTCTTTAAATACATGCTTAGTTTGAAAAATCATTTCGTCACTCACTATCGTCCAAATATAATGGTTTCTTGATTCTCCATCCGGAAATATACAGCCTCTTGGTCGAACTCCAGCAGGGGAGCTAGGTTTTCTGTCCATTTGATGCATGGATTGGACACACGGGTCTTTCCCAGGACTGTTGACGAGGACCAAACTTGAGACTTGGAGTTTTTGTGACAACAGGGGAAAAAAATTTCTTCAGTTTAGGTATGGGGAAGGCTGTGGAGACTCATCACTTTACGACAAGTGATGGAACGTTACTCCTTGATTGCCGTTTAATTTAGCCAATGGAAGTTGAAGAATGCAAGGGAGTTTAAGATGAGAAACTCTATCAGAAATGATGCTAGATACGTCATCTTTGAAGACATCGGACAATAAGAGAGCCAATCATCGAAGGTTAGCATGATCACATAATGGTGTGTGCGTTTAACTACTAGAAAAGTTTGTAAGACTGGTCACTTGGCTTGGGACCACGCAACTTCCTTTGATTGCAACACTGGACGAAGAAACTAAATATATATTTGTTTGATTTCAAGATACGAGGACGGATGCATGCTTGTTTGATAGCAAGATAAGATGGAAATAGCAGTTACGGCTGAAAAAACAAACAAAAAACTTAGATGCATGATTGAGGTGGGGTTAGGCCAACATGTTTTTAATTGATTTGGCTCCTGACCTACTCAAATGGCCTGCATGATTGAGGTGGGACATGTTAGGACATTGCATGGACTAAAGTGATATACAAGGAAGATATATTGGTGCTGGATCCGAACTGCTAAGGAAAAAAAAAAAAGGAGATCCGTATATGCCTACAGCTGTAGAAAGAAATATTAGCATATGATATTGATCAACAATAGATATCATTATTAGGATCATTTTGATGAGAAGCCTACCAGCTACAGCATTTGAAACAAAAAAATAATGAATATGGTAACAAAACATTGGTTTGATAACATTTCGTAAGTATATTATATATCGATATCTAGGGTAATTATTGATTCGACAATGAAAACCTATATGTGGCTAATCCTAATGCTTCACACTTTCTTTATCTTATGTTCCTTAAATTTTGTTCCGGCTTTTCCTCAAACAAGCTACATTGCTTATACGCAAAGCCCCTTTACTGGAAGCATCTAGTCTGCTAACCACTAGCCCCTGGGTTTTAAAATTTGAAGTGCTGAGGGAATCCACTTTGTAAAGAGCTCAAAGAGTTTTAAGCGAAGGTCCCCATCAAAATAAGCTCTTTATCCATGAGAAAAATATAGAGTTTAGCATCCATTTTGATAGGCATAGTTCTATTTTTATACTATTGGAGTAAGATGTTGGATTAGGCCTGCTTTAGTTTAGGTTTAGGTGGGATTGGCTTATGCAATCCCAAGCCGAGTTGATCATCCCTCTCGAAAATAAAGATTTGAAGTTGTCCATAATTTACTGTGTACTCGGTATAACTCACGCACTCGTCCACAATTTATATTTAATGGTCTCAATTGGCTTGGAGTTGCTCAAAATCAAACTTGGGCTATCAAGAGGCAGGATTGTAGTAGACAACAACCAGGTTTCTAATCAAAACTTTGCAACAAAAAATAAATTTTGAAAGGCATGTAAGAAGAGATTAGGACTAGAAATGAAATCATATTTTTGCCTATAGAGGATTAAGGCTATGTTTGGTTCCTGGACACCTAACGACGTGTGGCTAAAGTTAAGCACCGTGTTACCACCACTGGCCAGTTAGTCGCATGGTTGATTAAACTACTATTTGGTTGCCACTCAATTAATCACACCTTTCTACTACGATGATAAAAATGGCGTTTAGTTCCAAAAAGCACGATCAAGCCTCTGTTTTAGCAATATGGACAACAATTTCCTTATGCATTATCTACATTTGAATGAAAATGGTCGGGGAAGTATGCACTGACCGCCCAATATAACCTTGCTTGCCATATTATTTTCTCGGATGAAGTCTAATGAAACAAATTCTTGGCCGGCCTCCGTCCAATTTTTTTTTCACAAGATATTTTGCGTACCATATTAGACATAGCATATAGATATGCTAGTATATGAAAATGTTCGACGCATTTGTGGCTTATTCATGAAGGTCATCATCAGGATCCATTTAGTTGTGCGATATATAAGGATGCAAGGCCATCCCAAACTCAGATCTCTACTAACCATTATATCATCATCATAATGCTTCGCCATGAATACATTCCTACAATGCGAAGAACATAAAGTAGTAAATATGAAATATGATACAACCATCATGCAAATAGAGGCGGTCCCAGAGGGGGATGATGAGTCATAGTCTCTAGTATAGGGGAACAAGTTAGAAAATGGTACAAATAATAGCAGCTGCAACAAATAGGATGAGAAAACAACAAACATCATAAGACAAGTAGGTAGTGATATGGATTTTGGGATCGACCTTCATGCCACCACTGATTGGATGCTTCTTGCAAATGGAATGCAAGAAGTTGACACTCGTTGCCGACATTCGGTGATGCGATAAATACCCAATGAGCATTTGACAAATACCATATAGAATCAATCATCTATCCCCCTTCCTCCAGTCCATTGGCCTGCAAATAGCATCCATCAAAAAAAGATATAGGGCAATAGCACATCCATTTATAAATTTAATTAAATATTACCTGATTGTTGTGTTTGGAGTTCCCTAACAAGCTCTTGCAAGATAATTCTATGTAGAAGTATGCCATCCTTATCCCTAGTATCCTCATCAGGCTCCTCTATCCTCATATTTACCTGATTGATATCATGGCATGTTGTGAATCATAATTTCATAAACGCCTTCTTGACACCCTTCCAAAGCTGTTGATGCCAGCGATCGAAGCTATCTTAATCATTCCAATATGCCGTATTTTTTGGACCCAAGTACTCACCAGGATGGCACCTAATTAGGCCTTGATATCAAGTGCATGCAAGCCATCATGACATTTTGCGATATATATGAACCTCTTTCTATTGTGCTTGCTTGCTCTTGCGAACCACTGCTAGATGTGCATGCCATCAACAACACCTATTGAATTCTACAAGAAAAATGGGACTTATTCAGCAACAATAATATGGGATAACAAGGGATTGAAGGAATAATATAGGCAAGAATTTCATCGCCTTCATGGGTGTCGACATCATTGAATTTCATAGTAGTAATGGCCCTCAGCATGTTATTAAAATGTTGACTTATGGTCCACCTAAAATACTGGAATGTTTTAGCTAGGATCCTATTGGTCAAGCCAAGTCCCACACAAAGCAAGAAATATATATAACATCCGACTAACAAATCTAGGTTATGCATGGAACGATTGAGCAATCCACCTCGGTGTGAGCTTAGTCCGCATCCGCATGAAAGAGTTTCTCTTTTGGTTATCCTCAAAAAGATTATAGCATACAAGAATAATCTCCTCGAGCAACTTCCCTAAGGTGTCTTTTTGGCCATGCATTTATGCATTCTTGCATGGCGAAGGATCTAGGCCTTGAGAGGAAAATCTTATGTGGTAGTTCTAGCTGCTGCTGGCTAAGATCTACCAACCTCCCTAGGAGAGGTCCTCTGCAGATTGTTTCATGAATCTAGGGACATGTCTTGCAGCCTCTTCGCAGAAGAGCCACTCGACCCTCACTATCTTAGCATGTATTCAATTTGGAGATGGTGAATGAAGATGATTGTTGCCTCTACATGGCCACTCACCCATAACTGAGCTACAATTGAACAACAAATACTCATGAACGAGAGAAGAAATCCTAATTCAAAAGATATAATTCAGGTTGCATTAGGTAATTCATGATGATGGCATGCAATGATTTCTACAAATTATCATATTCATCTATGCAAGGGCATGGAGCTAGTGGTGGTCACTTGGATCAACTTACTAATGAATTTATGATGGTGGGAGTGAACATGGAGCATGGAGATGTACCCAATAACAAGCAGCAATTTTAGGGCCCCCAAAATAAGCAACCATATAGATGTACCCAACAGGAAGCACCAAAACAAGACAATCCAAGCATAGAAAATTAGAACATGTCATTTAGGAGACTAATAATTCATAACCCATAGGCAGCTTACCTATTAATTTAAGCAACCCTTAGCATGGATCATGATAAATAATCTTACAGCTCAAAAGTTAGAGCATAAAAATCAAAGGACCACCATTTCAAAACCAACGGCCATTTTTTAAATTTTCTTTTCTAACACATATTATTTTCAAGCAGATATCAAAAGACTAATCTGTCCACAGCTCTTCATATAAGAGAGAAGGCAATCATGGAAATTTTAATATATATATATATATGGATGATTCTCAGAGAATACATATGCTAGAAACCTCCTACTTAATATTCCTCCCTAAGAGCTCCATTAATTTTTCACAGAGAATATTCATCAGGACATATGTATGTCATATTATACAACTGCTTTTTAGATTTGAGCCACATATGGAATGCTAACTTAGAGAGGAAAGTATTCAGAAAGATGTCAAATATGTTATGCACAAGAGAATTACTTATAGCTAAAAATTGTGTCAACTGATAATTGAGCTGCATAAGATCACCAAATCAAGATATTCTTTTCTGCTTTTTGAGATTCTTGAGTGTAACTTATATGACAATTGACCATGCTCATGTATTTTCATTAAATTTGGTGGAATTGCGCAAACAAAATAAAATGTTAAGATGCCAAAGAATAGAACATGATATTTTATTGAATATATTTGTCAATAAAATTATATTTTATTGAATTAGGAAAAATGAAAAGCAATACTTTGCCAACAAGTATGATGGCAACTTCATTTCTTCATCATGCAAAGGTGATGTCTCTGTAAAAATATGTTTTGTAGTATAAAATAGTAATCAAATGACCAGCTCATGTCATGAAGTAGTTTTAGCATCCTTCACTGAAAATAGTAGTTTCTCAACATTTCTAAGATTGACATTTTTCACATTTGACTCTTTACCATTCTTTCCTTATTTTGTTTTCAGAATCCCTCTCAAAACAAATTAAATTTGTAGGCTTTTTTATTGATTGAGTGATGAATTCTTATAGCCTACTGCTGTTCGTTCAGCAATGCCAGACATGTATATCTTCATAAGAGGTTTCTCATTTTCAAACACAAGTGGAGGCCAACAACCACCTATTCCATTTTCTAAAGGTAATGGACCTTCATAGACATTTTTATGCCATGTTGGTCCTTTAATTTAGATCCTTTTGTGCTTAGGAGTGAAAAGCATACTCCTAAACTCATGTATAAATCCCAATTTGATGCAAATTGAAATGTAAAGTTATGTAAAATAACATCTTCACTAGAATTTATTATCTAACATGTGGTTCCAATATAAAACCCATTACTACATGATGGAATATAATAGTAAAAATCAGTCTGGATGCATAATGAGGTTGTTGAATTGGTTATTATCCACTTTGTAACAAAACAAGGCTCACTCAAAAATGCTCGCCGGAAGGTATTTTTCGGATTCTTTAGTCCTGTATAAGTATTCAAGATCTCTCCGACGAATAACCGATGTAGAACTAAACACATATCCGCATGGATCCTCATATACTTCTCTCATTTAAGCCCTAACGTCTTTGTCGGATCCGAATCCATTGCTTGTGGTCAGCTCCCATAAATTCATGCTGCAGTGTTCCTTAGTCTACATAGGCTATAGGCCGTGTTTGCTCGATACTATTTGTAACAACATAGGATCTTATCTAAAAAAAGCTAGCCATAATGTATTTTTCTACTTAGTCCTGTATAAGTACTCAAGATCTCTCCGATAAATATCGATGTAAAACTAAACACACGTCCGCATGGATCCTCACACACTTTTTTTCTTTCTTAGCCGCAGCGGCAACGGTGGCTAATGATGAGATGAGATAGATGGTTTTTTTTTTCATCCTCAATAAATTAGAAATTTTTGTTGTCTCTTTTAAACATTTTCTTTCCTGTTTTTTTGCATGTTTTAGTTGACTACTATTGATGGTGATGGATAAAGAGAAATGTGAACTTCTATTATTATTACTCACATAGGAATATATACACAGGTATTGCTACAATCATGTCCTAAGATCAAGCTAACTGAGTTGTACAATAATAAACACATAGACAAAGATAACAACAAGCTTGTTGCCCAAGGTGACAACCCAAGAGGGGGGATGAATTGGATTTTCTAAAAATTTACGTTCCCTAATTTACTTTTAATTAATAGCAGCGGAATGTTGATGTGTAATTGC
>JAOXJJ010057126.1:0-15144 GCA_025769935.1 Phoenix roebelenii | reverse complement strand
ACTCACCAAGTTCAGACTCTCCATCGTTGTGAGTAACTTGGAGGTTGGTGATTGAATTTTCAGCCAAAGTCAAGCGGATGTTCAGCCTAGTTTCAAGGTCAGTGATCCTTGCCCCTAATCTGGTTTCTAATGCTGCTATGGCATCTAACACCTGTTGATTTGGGTTAGTAGACATCTCATGTGAGTAGGATGTACCGCTGTGAGTTGTCATGCTCTAGAATACGAAAATTCTAGATATAAGATAGTATTCAGATTAAAATCAATAATTTTGACTAAAAGGCTTATGTCAAAGTCTTGGTTGCTCTCGAATTTGCACAGGTGATAACTAAATATCAGGACCTTAGATACTGCTAGCCTTGGTCTGGGTCATGCAAAATTTCTTCGCAGGGTAATCTAATGAAAGTGGGGTCCTTCAAATTGATTAAGGTTTCACCAGATTCAAGTAAAATTTCCTGGTTGCCTTTTGAGGATTTGAAAATAATTTGTAATGCTCAATATGTGTTTTCAAGGGGCACAAGCTCTTATAAAGTTAAGGTCCTATCTCAAACCGACAACATGAAGTGAAAGCAATAACAATCTAAAGATAAACTAAATTATAGGAAAGGCTGAAAAATTATTTAAAGGAAAGATACGACCTTTTCTTACAGATCTAAGTCAGTGGAAAAATTTGGATGTTAGAGAGCAGGATGCAGAACCGGAGCCCGACGATTTATAGAAGATGCTGCTGGAAGACGGCCGACTGCGGGTATCGTTGTGGAAGCCCAACACGCTGCAGGGTCTGGATTCCAAGTGTAGGAGCCTGAAAATCGGGCCCACGAGACAACGGGCCAAGGGAGTTCGCGTGACAATGGGCCGAATGCTGGGGTCGGCCCGCTCGCCCGAATTCAAAAGAAGGGATGGGACCCGAAGCTTCTGGATGGCTTCGGATCCCTCAGTGTGATTGGGAGAAGAGCCGAGGGAGACACCGGGGGGGAAGAAGAGAGGAGCGGTGTCGGAGGGTGGGATCCTTCGTTTTGGGGAGCGATGGAGTCGGTAAAGGCAGAGGATGGAGTCGGCGACGGAAGTCGGAGGTGGCGGCACAGAGGGAGAAGGGGTCTCGATGAGATGAGAAGGAGAAGAAGAAAGGGGATTAGGGTTTTTTTTTTGGGATGAGGTATGGGAGGGAGGAGGCCTCAGTGAGGTGGGAAGAAGACGAACAGAGTGGATTCGAAGGTTGGTGAAGGGTGGAGGCAGCGGAGAAGATGAAGGGGGAGGTGGCAGTGTGACCGAGGTAGTGGTAAAGAAGTGGAGGCGGAGTGGGGTGAAGCTGCGACGCAGCGGCGCGGCGAAAACTAAAGCGGCACAGCGTGCAGAGGAGCTCGGCGGCGTTGATCGTCGGCGAGGAGGCGGCGCTGTGGCCTGCCGGCGGCGGCTCTGCAATGGAGTTTTCGGGGAAGAAAGGTACACAGTTCTTTTTTCTTTTTTTTTTCTTTCTTTTTTTTTGACTAGCTTGTGCGACTCACGTGTGATGGAGCACGTGTGCCTCACGTGGGTTGTTGCACGTGCAACTCACGTTTTTTTTTTGGGGGGGGAGTGGATCCGGGCTAATAAACTGGTAACGAGTGAGGGACTTACCCGTTAACTAGTGTTTCTTCGACCTTCCGACGGTTTCGGGAGGTGGTACCAGGCTCTGCGGCTACGGCTGCCGAGCAGACCCCGTGGCCTGTTGCAATGGATGGCGACTGGCCACCCGCTCCGATCACCTTTTCTCTTCCCGGATCTTGTCTCTGTGAGCGGGGTCTGCGGCTGCTACGATGGAACTGAGAGACAGAGACAAAAAAAGGAAGGCGAGGCTCCTTCCTTTTTTGGTCACATGAGTTGGGTGTGGTCCTTCAACACGCTCCGGCGTCCGTGGTGGTCGAGGTGCAGCGTAGATCTCGTGCGCCCACCTGAATCCAGGAATCCGGCGCTGCTCCGACATACACAGGGTGAAACTTCTGTGGGAGTTTTCGGGAACAAGGAGATAGCAAAAGGATTTTTTTTTGTTATGTGTATTCTGTCCCACTGCAGCCCAGAAAATGGCAGAGAAATGGAAGGGGAGAAAAATAGACAGACAGGATCGGGGCGTTGGCACAGAGGCAAAGTCCAACCTGGCTCTGATACCAAACTGATGCGGGACAGGTGATTTTGGGAAGAGAATAAGAAGGGAAAGGAGGAAAGAGGAGTTCTGGAGTCCACCAGATGCCAAAGCGACGTTTTTTTCATTAAAATATTTTGCTAAAACAGGAGACATGGGGGTTCCATATATAGCCCCCCTATGCAACTACCCATGATCCCCACAAATGATCATGTAACTACTGATGATCCAACATCACGGTTCACTACAATAGCTAACTAAATACAGTCATAACAAGCTAGTAATACGAAAATAAATACAATACGGAAATAAATACACAAGAAAATAAAACTATACAAGAAAATAAAACTAGGGTCGCCAAAGTGCTATGCACGCCGGCAACGCCTATACACATGCTGAAAACGGTGGTCTGTGTCCCCACCATGGGGTTAGTATTCTCAACTGAAATGCATAAAAGATGTAAAACTGTGGCATTTACGTCAACTCCTATGCTATTCTATATTTTGACTTACCTTTTTGTTATGTTCATTTGTTTTTATTGTTTCAATGTAATGGGAGCACCCAAAAGTATGCAAAGGAGGGGAAAGTTTTATAAAAACCACATTCTTATAAAGCTGCAATCTCTTATTCAGAAGGTGGAGTCCTTTATGCATATATTCCGTTTTGAGGAGTGGTCTAGTCAGGTGTTTGGGTCAACATAGGAGCCCTTCAGGTGTTTGATCGGGCCATTTTATATGATTTCTATAAAGAGTAGTATTGGTTGGTTAGAGGGCAGGCAGCCAACAATAATATGGTCTTTGAGGGATATATTGGGCTACTTTTGTGTCCTAATTCAAATCATTGATTAGGATTAGTAATAGAAGGTCTAATATCAGTTGTAGGTTGAGGGAATACCAGTGTTAAGAATCTATTTAAGAGTCTCGGTATCTCTCCATATGGGGTTGAATAGGAATTTGTAACCTTGTTAATGATTATTTTGTAACTTAATAGGCATCCTTTTCTAGCATAAACCACTGTTTGGTCATGCTATTCTTGTTTATTGGAGAAGTGATCTTTCTATGGATAAAGGAAGGTTTTTTTGGCTAAAAAAAGATTGTTTGTCAACTGAAATGAAATAAAATCATCATCACCATTCATCTCTCATTTTTGTTCTTCTTCAAGAACTTAATTAGGAGATGCCATGTCAGAGGGTCATGTGGAGAAGTGATCTTTCTACAGATAAAAGTACAGGTTTTTTAAATAAAAAAGATTGTTTTCATCTGAAATGAAATAAAATTTCATCATCATCATCCATCTCTCATTTTTTATTTCTTCCTCCACAACCTTAATAGGTGGGGATGCCATGTCATAGGGTTGTGTAGATTGTTGTGTAATTAACATTTAGCTACCGAAGAAAAGAGGACCCCTGGTTGAACAAGTGAATTACAGCAAATAATAGCTGCACCCTAGATGAAGTTCAAGAGCTAAAAAAATTTATTTGAAACAAAGTATTGTATTCCATAAACTAGGCTTCTAGTGCTTAGGGACACAAATTGGCTGAGGCCATTGTCTTTTTATGCATTTGAGACACTTTTAACGATGGACACTATATAATAAAAAATCCAGAATTTATTGTGTGTTTAGAATCATGAGTTATTCTTTTAATAATTAAATAATAGATAATTTTATTCATGGTGTAGGAGAGGATGGTAAGGAATTTGTCACTGTTGAGCACTGTGGTGATGATTTTCTGGCTGCATTGGCTGATGCTGTGCAAGAAGATTGGGATGATTTGCAAGCTATTGAATCTGAAGCTTTTGGAGCTTTAAATGACATATTGGGAGAAGGTGTTTCAAATGATAAGGAAACAGAGAATGGGGTTGACTTGGGAAATGTTGTGATGGGTAAAGGAGATTCATCTGGACACCAGGGCCAAGAAGAGTTGGATAAGTTGAATAGTAGTGATGACTCTGATTTGGAAGTCTTGAGCCAGAAGGATACAAGTCCTGATCCTTCCTACAACTTTCATAAAAATAAAAGTCATAAAATCTGTCAAAGTGTGGGTAAACAAACCTCAAGGTTACAAGTAAGCTACTCTTCTTCATCTGCTTTCAGTAATGCTTATGAATTGTCTTATTATTCTGAACTTTATTATGGTTTTATTTCAAGGGTTTTTCTCGACCAGCCCCATCATATCCTGGTGCAGGGATTTTTTCTGATGCATTACAAAATGGACATGAAACTCTATGTTATGAAGAGCTGCATGCTATGGATGATATTGAATTGGCAAATGCTGTAATATTTGGCAACAGAGCTTTTCGAACTCTGCAGTATCAAGCTTGTAAAGCAGCAATTGAGAACAGAGACTGCTTTGTTCTTATGCCCACTGGTGGGGGTAAAAGTTTATGTTACCAGGTTAAACCCTTTCTATATTTTAACAGTGTCATTTCATTACAGGCTTTAGACCAGTTCAATGATGCTTCTTAATGCATTTTCACAGTTCACGTAAAGCCTTGTTAGCTTATTATGAAGAGAATGTCTTGTGGTGATGTATGGTTGCAGAAGGACTTTCTTGTACAAAATTCCTTAGTCGTATAAGTTGTTGGAATTCAAAGAGCAGTTTCTACTCATTTAAATTGGAAAATACATCTGTTTCTTTGTTTTTTTCAGTTACTGCCTATTTATGTTGAGTGGGTATGAGATATTAATTAAATATTTAGGGCCATTGAAAGCCATAAGAATGTTATCTACAATTTCCAGCAACTTTTGCTAACACTAGCATGTAATCTACAGCTCCCAGCAACTCTACATCCAGGTGTCACTGTTGTTGTATGCCCTTTGCTGTCACTTATTCAGGACCAGATCATTACACTGAATATTAAGTATGGGATACCTGCAACTTTTTTGAATTCGCAACAGACTGCTTCACAGGCATCAGCTGTCATCCGAGAGTTGAGGTAAGGATCCTGTTATGTTAGACTCTCATAATAGTACTATAGATGATATTGTCCTGATAAAAGATGTCTATTGGAAATGGCATGTTGTAAATTTTGATAATGTCTAAGAGGCTAAGAATGTGAATGCGGTGTAAGATTTCTAGTGATTTTAACAGCTTCGCATACATGGTTACAATTTTATATTATCGAGTTCATGACTTTTTTACCAAATTGATCTTCTAATTTTTACAAATAATTAGTAACCAACCATTCAAGAATTTCCAAATGTCACGATTAATCTTTAGAAATTCCCATTACTTACGAGGGAATCATCATTTTCTAAATAATGGTTTTTTGTCAGAATATTATTGATTATTCTTTGTTGTTTTCAGCTCCTGATGCATGTTGTTTTTTAATGCACTTGAATTTTTTACATTGTATATTTTTAATTCTTTAAAACAAGGTTCACAATCATGATGTCGAGTACCATACTAGTCCGGTACCAAGTCACGATGATACATAACTGTAGGGTACTGGTTCATTATTTTTTGACTTTTTTTGTTTTGTCAATTTTTTGGTTGTTATGGTTATTTTAAGGTTATTTTAAGGTTAGGGATCTTGAAATTGTGATTTTAAGATCGTTCTGATATTATTTTTACTTCATGTTGCTCCCAAGAAACCGTTTGATTTCTTAATGTACACAATTGTAATTAACAAAAATAGATGTTGTTAGCTTGAAAATACATGTATCAGATAGATTTGAATCACAAAACTGATATCTACTCCTCTGTGGAATGTCTATGCTGCTTGTAGACATCGGGATCTTGTTCATTGTCAAGGATGTTGTTAGAATTGTAAGTTAATACTCCCTAAAGGGTTCGAGAAATGGCCAAGGATGTTTCTTATAGGATGAAACTTTTTAGTTTGTGGATGAATTTAACTCATGCAATAGGAGTAATATGGAGTTGCCAAATGCCATTTTGCGTTAATAGGATTTTCTAAATAGATCCATATTTCCGATGTATCATTGTAGTGGGCAATTAGGATGCTCCAATATGACAAGTCATCAATGTGTGGTGGATGTGTGATAACAATATGAAGGTTCTTGATGTTTATTTTTATTGTCAACGATTGTTGACTCTTTTCTAGTTCAAAATTTTGTTTATAGGCAGTTAGATCCATAGTTTAAAAACTCATCAAGTCAACTAAAACTCGGTCGAGTTAACTTTAGCAAGTCTTTGAGCTGACTCGATGGGAGGCTTGGCTTGTATAAAAGTCAGATTTTGAAGCAATCTTGACTTGGCTAACTCCCTGGGCAACTTGATAATCAGACCAAGTTGCTTGACTCAATTGAGTCTTATGCACTGACTATAGTCCATTTCAATACCATCTTCTTTCAAATTATCACCCCAAGCAAGTCTTGGAGTATGCCTTTTAGTATATGAAGTGTGAAATTATGACAACACAAATTAAATGTGAAGGGTTGGGGCTTCTATTCATCACTCACACCAAAACTACATTGTTCAAAATTCTCTAACCCATCTCCGCAACCCCGTCATTCTCAATTTCTATCGTGCATTGAGAGGGTTTTGCTGGCCACCACTCCTAGCACTCAACACAACATACAATAGTAGTTGATATCAGTCAGAAGTCCGGTGTTTGGGAATTGTTCAGCGAGGTTAAGAAATTCGGAATTTGGAAAAATCTGATAAATTTGGGAAAATTTGGAAAAGATATGGCATATTTATTAAAAATAAATATTCATATTCTTATAATATAATATAAAATATACTATATAATATGATATATAGTATGGTATATAATACAACATATAGTATGGTATAGTATAATATAATATCAATATATTTCATTAGATTCATAAATAACATTTAATATATACTACCATACAATATATTTTATAAAATTGTTATACATAATATATATTAATATAATATACGTAATTGATTTTAATTGAGATAAAGGGGATTTTTGAAAGAGGAAAAAGTGATGAGATGAGATTATGGTTTGTGAACCAGCAAGCTTGGGAATGATTACTAGAAGAACAGAAAGATGGAAAATAAAGAATTAAGAGTAAAGAGAGTGAGAGAATGTTAAAAAAGGTTAGAGCATAGCCTAGCTTTTAATGCTGCCTTTTTGTTAGAATTTAATGCGTCCTTTCCAGAAAAGGCAGCGTTTCCAATTTTCAAGTCAAAGGTTCCCCATTCTCAAGCCTAGTTTTCTTGTGACAGCTGCCTGCTTCAGGATCTCGAAGCATGAGCTGGGGTTGTTTTCCGAAATGGAGGGTGTTTATCAAGCAAACAATATATTCACTGATTCATGTTTTATTTGTGAATATCACAAATTTTATGATATATTCACGATGCATTGGCGAACAAACTTCGAATTATTTGCAGAACTATTGATTTAAGCTATCAACTACGGATTGTTCACAAATTGTTCAAAAATTCAGTGAATTTTGTAACTATGGTTGATAGCATGTAAAATAGTTATTGGTATTTCTTATTTTTTTATTTTAATTATTAATTAATTACTGATTGTATGCTAACAATAAATTATATATTTAGGGTTCTATATGCCCATGTATCTAAATAGTTCTATTCGTGTTCTTAAAAATCACTATCCATACCACATATATATAGTTAATAATATATGTTATATATACATGTGTGTATATTATCAAGTTGATGTTCAAGACTCACTAGGTGCTTGGCTGAGCATTTGAATCGACGCGACTCAGCTAACTTTTGAGTCGAGTTGAACTTTTGAGTTCTAAACTATGTTTAGCTCATCAGCTATCCATAGAGCAACAAGGACAAAGTTGAGAACTGCAGCACCAAAATTTATTGAACTGTAAATTTTGATGATAAAATGATATAGTTTATTTTTAGACAAATAAATCTTCTTTGCTTAATCCATCTGCCATTCTGTGTACAGAAAAAATATGCCCTTATGCAAACTCTTGTACATCACTCCTGAAAGGATAGCTGGGAACTTGTCATTTCTGGATATCCTAAAAAGCTTATACCAGAAGGTAGTTGTTTGACTCTAAAAAAGTAATTTGACACTTATTTCATTCATAACTTATGAATTTTCATTTCTTGGTGGAAATAGTGTCAAAAAGAAGGCCTAATTATGATTGTCTGACAGGGTCTGCTTGCAAGATTTGTAATTGATGAAGCACATTGTGTTAGGTAAGATCTTTGTGACAGGCATTTATTGTGAGAAACCATCTCTTTTTAAGTGTTATTCATGTTCGGACCAAATATATATAGTGTAGGAAGATTTTTAACTATTCTGACTCTGCTTTCTGGTCTTTTGTTTCCCAGTCAATGGGGACATGACTTTCGCCCAGACTACAGAGGACTAGGATGCCTTAAGCAGAAATTTCCTCGGGTTCCTGTTATGGCATTAACTGCAACTGCAACCAAG
Organism: Phoenix roebelenii; assembly: GCA_025769935.1. Lineage (NCBI taxonomy): Eukaryota > Viridiplantae > Streptophyta > Magnoliopsida > Arecales > Arecaceae > Phoenix > Phoenix roebelenii. The sequence goes on along the minus strand of JAOXJJ010057126.1, from coordinate 6,663 downwards.
TCTGTGCAGAAGGTAGGCATACATTTTTTTTTTAAATTCTCTTTTTAATTTGATTAAAAGGCAGTGATCTTGAATCTGATGGTGACATATGCAGGACATCTTGAATACTTTAAGAATTCCTAATGCTTTAGTGCTTGAGACAAGCTTTGATAGACCTAACTTGAAGTATGAGGTTGTTGCTAAAAGCAAAGATTCACTGAAGCAGCTAGGGCAATTGTTAAAAGATCATTTCAGTAATATGTGTGGAATTGTATACTGTCTCTCAAAAAGTGAATGTGTGGATGTTGCCAAATATTTGAATGAAAAGTGTAAGATAAAAACAGTATACTACCATGCTGGTTTAGCAGCTCGTCAGAGAATTGCTGTTCAAAAGAAATGGCATACTGGAGAAGTCCATGTTGTCTGTGCAACCATTGCATTTGGAATGGGGATAGACAAAGCAGATGTTGTGAGTACAGCTAAAAGTTGTTTTTAAAATTGCTAAATTGTCGAATCTGCTTTGTTCTCATATTTTTATCATGGCAGCGTTTTGTTATCCACAATACGATGTCAAAATCAATTGAAAGCTACTATCAGGAATCAGGGAGGGCAGGAAGAGATAATCTTCCAGCGGCATGCATTGCTCTGTACCAGAGAAAAGATTTCAGTCGAGTTGTATGCATGTTACGGAGTGGACAAGGTTTTAAGAGCGAAAGCTTTAAGAAAGCCATGGGTCAAGCAAAGAAAATGCAAGAATATTGTGAACTGAAGGTATCCTAACTTCTCATTTTTTTGTTATTTGACACAATCATGTGTTTTCATTCCTATTATAGGTTCACTGAAGTACAAATTTGTAATTCCTTTTTCAGTTTTTGTTCTATTTTGCAAACATCTTTCCCATGTTTGTAGTTCATTCCTATTTGGTTTGCCTATTGTCATCATTTTTCTTTATTTTAAAGTGTATGAGTAAGAGTCTAGAAGAAGAGTAAAAAGAATGAGAACAATTATGAAAGCAATTTTTAACGATGCCACTTCTGATAGGTGAATCCAGAGTCTCATTATCTTCATGTAATAATATGAGAATAACTGATGCCTTACTTGAAGTTTGGGCTTTATTAGCTGGGTTTGCAAGATCCCATTGTTCAGTGACACTCCAGATGATATTTGAAGAATAGCAAATTTTCTTACATTGGTTTAGATAGTGATACTAAGGAGGCTGCTGATAGCAAGAAGTAGAAACATTGCCATCCTTGCTAGTTTTGGTCTACCACTTGGAGGTTGATGCCAAACCAGCTATATTTGTCAGCTACTTTTTATGAGAACATCTCCTGGTCTTCGTTGTATTGGTTTCAATACTGCTTGGTTGTAGTACAGTAACATAGCTGGGAAAGACTGGCATCATACCTGATTTTAATATAGGATCCCTTGAATATACCTCAACCCAAGTGTCGTGTGAAATATTGGTAATTGGTAGTGAGGGAGTCACTTTTTTTAAAAAAATGTGTTTTATAATAATCAGAAAATGTCATTGATGGTTTGCCAATATAAAAGAAAAGGTAGGCAATCGCTAAAGTAGAGGATCAATGAGTGGTAACACCATGCTTTCTCAAGGTTGTAGATTTCTCTGTGCCAGTGGTCATTTTATCTGTACTGGATGGGTCAGTATCAAGCTCTTGCAGGGATTGGGTTTACAAGTATGAATTAGAGTGCGGCTTTTCATTACACTATCATCCACTAAACAGGAAGAATCTCTGCAAGACATGATTTTACTTGGTGCTCGAATTCTTTTTCCTTTTTCCACATATTTTTAGGAGTTTGAGTCCAGAATTTAAATATGCATTAAAAGGATTCTTATTCCTCAAATCTGTACATTACGCTATATCAGTAGGACTGCCTCAATTTGGTCCTTCGATCCCCTTTTTGTGCCTTGGAGATGAATCTGGGTCCTATATCAAACTTTGCAATGTTCCCTCTTAATCCAAATTATCTCTAAGTGTAGATATGAGTTGCTCCTTTGTTAAATGATCTTAAGATACAGCAAATTAAGTTGGTCTGACAGACGCCAACTAGACTTCCAGTTTTCTGGCAAGCTCTTCTCTTGCCTAAGTGGATGGCCAAGGAATCATACCAGTTCGTGGGATATTTACATTAGGTTAATAAAGAATTCTGAAATATCCATTAATATTTCCAATTTAGTTTTATCAACCTAGAATTGTGCTTAGCCAACCTCCCTTTGATGGGAAAAGGCTGGGATGGTGATGATGCGTATTTGTATGCCACGGAAGATTGATTAGTCAGACATATTCAAGTAATGCCACTGTCAGCGTTTTATATAAGAATAGTTCTTTTGACTCTTAAACATTGTTCATGCAGACACCTCTACAGATGAAGACTTGTACATACATGCGCACATGATATATTGTTTGTAGAGTCACTGCTACATATGTGCTGCTGATCAGACTAATTGAATCTATGCTATTCTGTGTTTTTTGTGGGTCCACATTCAGGCATTAAAAAGATTGATGTTGAGACATTTGCTGCTTATGCTTGCTCATGCTATGCCACTGAGTTCAATATTGCTTACTATGTGAAAGATTATCCATGAAATAGCGTGTCTGCATATATCTTGATTGCGAATCTTTTACATTGTGAATTTTTGTTCATGTTTCAGACTGAATGTCGGAGGCAAACACTTCTAGAGCATTTTGGAGAGCTTTTCAACAGGCATGGCTGCATGTCTGGTCCCAGTCCCTGTGATAACTGCTTAAAGATATCTGGATGAATCTATCTACTCTGATGATTTGTATGCATTCATCTTGAAATAGTCTAATTAATTTCTTGATGATCCTTCCTCTACAATTCTTTTACCAACCACCCCCACACTCTCCCCCCCCACCAAAAAAAAAGGAAAATAAGTAAACTGGGTATATGTTGTCCCTGCAGGTGAGAGATTGAACTGTTTTAACTTGAAGCTGTGGCCATTACATTTTCAGAGATTTGTATTTGGAGGCTGGTATAGAACAGGTGGTGATTGTGGACCCGGGGCTTGAAAATCTTGGCATCAGAACATCACATATCAGGTTTTTTTGCTTTTTGAAATTAATTTTATATATTCAGCATATCATCTTAGACTTTTGGACAGCCATAGTGATTGTTTTCTTTTCCAGTCATGTTTAAATAAACAACAAACTCACTTCTATCAATTTGCCCTTGATTTTATTGATCATACTTTGTCATTGCTTCCTATCTAATGCCAAAATTGAGTCCTCCCACATGGTAATGTGTTTCAGGCGCCTACGATAACTTCTACATCGATCTTAGTGCACCCTGATTCTAGAGATAATTTGGTTGTGTGCGCATCTTGATATCATCTCCGGTTTCACATCCTCTGTTGCCAATCGTTTAGTTGAAATAAGAGTCTCTAGCATTATTCTTACCCGAAAACCTCTAGAATTTATGAATCCAGCATTCAGTTCAAATCCTAAAATATAGGTATCTTAATTGTAAAGAACTGGGGATCATGGATTGTTCTTTCTATATCCAATTCCTTTTTCCCCCTCGATCCTCCACTTCTCAGCCATACCTGATGGTTGGAGGTGTAGCGTATTCTCGTGCAGCTCAGATATTAATAAGAGGGGAAAAAAGGATGATGAAATGATGAGAATTATCATCATAGCCTTGCCACCTTTCGTCAAATTAAGAAAAAAATTACATCTGAGAAAAATAACACAAGAAAATTGGAACAATATTTATTTCCTTAAACAATTTTCTTCGACGGTCTAGTCGTCTTGATCGCTGTAGGAGTCCAAGCATTGGAGTCTCATCTGCTCATAGAACCTTGCAATAAACTCCTCAGCTCTCATGTCGATCGAATGCGAGGCTCCGCTCTCATCGGTGGCATCCTCCTCGTCATCGCCGGCCTTGCTCTTGTCGAGTGCTTGGAGGTCCTCTGCGGAGGCATAGCGGCTTATGCCTTCATCCGAGCAGCCTGGTGATGGTGGTGGGAGGGGTGTGTCATGAAACAATTCATGCTCGACCAGCTGCGCTCGTGGCAACAAAGATGGGCTGCATTCGAGCGGGTGGAGGTGGAGGGGGCGCATGCCACAGAGGAGGCTCCTCCAGATGCTGCGAGTTTCGGCCGGAGAATCGGGAGCGTTCGCATGGATGTGGGCCTTTTTGTCTGGTTGGCGGTGGCGGCGGATTGTCAAGAGGGTGGCTCGGAAGAGGTTCCAGCGGCTGCACTTCTTGGATGGTGGTACATGAGGAGGAGGGGCAGAACAGGTGGTGGTGGTGGTGGTAATAGTTAGAATGCCATCATTCTCTTCTTTCTCCATGAAGGAGAGAAAGAAGAGATGGGTCCCCTAGGCCTTGGAGGCCTTCTCCTCAATTGTGAGGCCCGAGATAAACATGGGGGAGGAGAGAGTTTATATATGGTTAGCATGCTGTGAAGGAATGGTCTGCATGCATGCATGCATGGGTGGTTTGGTTTGAAATGCACGTCACTACGGTTGGAAGGTGGCCTGTGAAGAATAGTTTTTGGTAAAAGATTTCTACCCTTGGGATGGTTTGGTCTACTTGATGGTTTATGGTACATTAAGTAACATGGATGGGCATATGTGGGAATTGGATGTTTGCTGGTTCTCCTCTCAATGGTTGGGGGAACTACATCGGTGGAGGAGAAGCTGTGGTTCTCCACCTCTCTCTCTCTCTCTCTCTCAAGTGACAGAGGTGGCAAAAATTGACCCAGCCAGAAACAACCAGACACTATTTAGATTAGTGCTTATAGTTAGGGTTGATACAGGTCATTTTTCGACATAAGTTTAATGCCGGTCAAACTTTCGTCCCGATCTCAGGTTATGGGTAGAGGCTTATTGAGATTAAGATAACTCATATTGAGTCAGGACCTTGATAAGGATTTTTTTTTTGAATGGTTTATTTTCCTTATATTAGCTGTTTAATTGGAAATGAATCACTAGGAATTGCAAAGATCAAGTTAATCATATTGAGGCCATGTAAATTAGATTAGAGTAGAGGCAATATGGGTCAAATTGGATTATGGGTGTCGACATGGGTCAAGGGATATCAACTCAATGTCGGGTCGGATCGGTCCTGTGCCAAGATTTTCCATATTGTTGCCCTAACTTGACCCAACCCGAACCCAACCTGTTGCCACCTCTATATCATCATAATCTTGAATAATATTTAAAAATATATGCAAATCCAAAATGCATTTTATATGTATTGACATAATTAACCATTGTTATTTAATTTATATTATTTGCTAATAAAAGTCATTTTATATCATTATAATGGCTATGTAGGAAAAACAATTACCATCGAGTATTAAGACTGCACTTGCTTAGGGAATAAAGAAAGAACAAAAGTCTTTTAAATCTTAATCTATTTATACCTTTTTTTATCCAAACACTTATTTGAACACATGAATTGAATTATTAAATAGATTTTTAAAAAAAGTTTATACACAATAAATGCTTTTCCTTTTCCCTTCTTGACTTATTTGTCTCACCTAATCCAGGAATGATATACCCCTGAGAATGAAGCTCGCCACGCTTTGCTCTTCCTTTTCTCAAAACAAGTTCCTAAGAAAAGATAGAATAGCTTAATATTTTTCTCCCTCCAACTTACTCCAATTAATGAGCTAATTCAGATCTTTTATTCTAGGAAATGTAACTCAGACTTATTTTGATTTGTTAGTCCCCCTTTCATTATCAAATTTCAAAATAATCTTTTTCTTGTAAAATTTGTATTATAATAACAAGGAATGACAAAAAATATATGACAACTAGGAGAATTTATATTATTTACAACAATGTCTAATATGAAAAAGAATTTTCCATCCAAACTAACAAGCCATCATTACCCCCACACATACACACTTGCTGATGCATTTCATAATTTCCATATGCTGCATCTTAAGTCCTAACAGCAAGAAAAAAGAGAGAGAGAGAGAGAGAGCGGTCCTTCTTATCTAATTAATGAGAAAATCCAGTATTCTTTAATAACAAATGATAATTATAGTTTTAATTGGTTTTCTAGCATAGTATCATATACTTCTATAACGACTCATGTCTCCACATCCTTATTCTAAGACCGTAATAATAGAACAAATTGAACTCATAATTGCTATTCAACATGACAATATTGGTGTAGTTAGTCACTAGTTGGATGATAGAGATCATTTTTTCTTATGCATTAAGAAATAATCTTGTTTCGAACATGGGAATGATTTGTTATGGGATTGAAAAGGAGGATTGACGTTATTTTCCTCTCCAAACATTTTGACTTTGTAATCAGTTCTCCCTCTGACTATTGTGAAGCTTCTGCTTGTCTCTGCATATTGGTGTTTGCTTAAAGAATTAGGACTTTTTTTTTCCTCCATCAAATGTTATATATAGTATCTTGAATTTTCATCCATATATACAATATGGTTGAGATATTCATTTATGTTTGAGCTGGAGAATCTTGTATCATCAATCTATCAATTAGCTCCCATAGCATCTATTCTCAGGAAAATACTTTGGGGTGCCCATTAAGTGAATGCAAAAAAATTGTTCAAACCTATTAATACTGAATTTAACATATATATACATACATACATATACACACACATATATATATATATATACACACATATATATATGTATATATATATATATATGTGTG
>JAOXJJ010057125.1:0-15218 GCA_025769935.1 Phoenix roebelenii | reverse complement strand
TATACACACACACTCTCTGTTAGGGATCAAAATTAGATCGGATCAGATTGAATAAGAATCGAATTAAAAATTCATCAATCTAAATTTACTATATTTATTAAACTAATTAAAATTTTAAATCTGAATTCGACATGTTTATTAAATAGTTAATCTGACCTGATCTATATATCCGACTTATATAACTCATTTATAAATGGATTAGATGAGATTTTAAATAGATTAAACTGAATTAAGCAGATGAAGCAAGTTAGATGGATCGGATTAAATAGATTAGAAATAGATTAAGTAGATCTCAAACAGATTAAATAAATTTTAATGAATTAAATAGGTCGGATCATAACTAACCAACCCAGATCAAAATAGGTTAGCAAGTCAAAAATTTATATCTAAACCCAACTTGTTTAATAAATAAATTTAGATAGGTTGACCTAAATCCGTTTAATGTCCAATCTAAATCTCTTAAAATAGGTGTTCACAGCTCAGATCATAAATTACCACCCCTACTCTCTACTTTTTCTCTTTCTAAATTTTATCTTTCTTCGCTGCTACTGTTCTCCAAAACCTTTTGCTCTCATTTAACTATAGGAAGCCCTCCTATATCTCTTTCTAAATTTTATCTTTCTTCTCCAATACCGCTGTCCAAAACGTTTTGCTCTCATTAACTATAGAAGGCCTCCGGTCAGATGAGCTCCGACAACCTTCGGGTTTTTTTTTTTTAACCTACGTGCAGATGAACGGGTGCAGATTGAAACTTCTTTTTCTCGCACAGGTCCACCAGCAACCTACCTTCTGGATCAGATTTTCAGCGGCAACAAATGTTTATTCATTTGAATCAATTGTATTAACTTAGGAATTTCATAATTCTTATTTAATAATTTCCACAGCAGAACTTGAGAAATCCATCAGCTCAAAATTTCCCAGGCCTCATATAGAGCAAGGGCCACTCCAAGCTGCAGCCCAGTAGGCAATAGAGCGTTTCACAAAGCCAGAAGTGGGCCGAAACGTCACCAATCATGCCTGCAAGTGTATTAGCTATCTCATTGATGGAGGCTAGAAGATTACACTTCTGGTCGAAACGAGCAAATACACCTTATGGTGTTTCCGTACATGAATTCCACCTGTACTCTTTTTTTTTTTCTTTTTTTTTGGTTAAAGAATAGGAGAGGGGGAGAAACAAACCCACCCCCGCATACCCCCGCATAGCAGCCCCCACCCCACCAGAAGAATGTTCGATGCGGATAGAAATAACCATGTATTGGACATCCCAGCCGATTTCTCATATCCTCCCCATCCGTGAGCCGACTTGGTTACCCAATCTGACCCTTGGCACCACCTAGGCTACCAACCGATTTAATCGACGCTTGTGCGTTTCGAACCTAAAACCACTTGGTTAGAAGCAAACACTTCATTTCAACTGAGCTACCATCTTGATGGCATAGATTTCTTCTTCCCTCAGCAATCCAAATCACTTCAAACGCCGCTATATTTTATATCAAAAGAGCCTAAAAGCTTAGGTAGAAAATGAGAAAAGAAAACATATCCGGCTTCTTTAATCTCCAGAAGAAGCTTACATCATGCAAGAAACAAAAGACAAGCCCATTACACACAAAGGGTATGTCACGATTCAAAAAAATCTTTTCAACTAGCAGAAAGGATAAGGACTGGGCTCATCTCACAGCCGAACTCAGTTGCCTTATTTTATTAGAACACAAAGTTTAAGATCGATGGGGCATATGACATGCTTTATAGCAATAAGCTTTTCTCTAATCCTCCATGCGGATGATGCACCGAAGACCTTCCCCCTTAAGCATGTACTCGAAGGCCTTGTTGATTTCAGCAAAAGGCACACTGTGGGTGATGAACTTCTCCACTTCTAGCTCCTGCACCATTAGTGCAACATGGATCAGGACAAATATACTTGGATAGAATAAGAACAAATTATGATGCTTTGTTAGCTAATCCTACAAACTCTTCTTATCTAAGAACTTTTATTAAGGAAGAGGAATTAGAATACGCTGTTTACCTTGTTCATATACTTCTCAACGACTGAAGGAAGGTCAGAGCGCGGTTTATAGTTCCCAAAGAAGGTTCCCTTAAGAGTCCTTTCATTGAGGAGGTTCATAGGGTGGGTTTTGAACTCGGCGTCCTTGTGAGGCACCCCAACCAATACAGCAACACCCCAACCCTGAGGCAGATAAGATTTTCAGATTGCTATCTTATAATTAATAGTTTGAACTGCGAGTTTGTAAAGGGAGCAAGAAATTACATCATGAACACATTCAAATGCAGATATCATGGCTTTTATGTTGCCAGTGCATTCGACGCTTCGATCAACGCCACCATTAGTCATCTCAGCAATCACCTGAAAAGTATTCAATCTTTCTACTTAATACATCATGTACATTGTTTTTGAGACATCACAAGCAGTTGAACTGGTTCCAAATATTATAATTTAACTTCTACAATACACCAGGTGCCATGGAATGAAAGAAGTCCTATATCAGCACACAAGAAGTATTATCATGTCCAGAAACAAACAAACCTCTTGGACTGGTTTCTTATGATCCATTGGATTCACAAACTCTGTGCAACCGAACTTTTTTGCTGGTACAACAAAAATAAAGAAAATGAGACTTAGTACCATGTTTCAAAACAAATATACCGGGCAGAAACTTAGTTGCTAGATGTGCCAAGAGCAGTCGCAGCAACAGAAGCATATATTTTAAGAAACACTTGGAAGTAAGAAAGCAAGAAGCAGGCACAGTTTTGAGACCAATAGAATTCTCTTTTACAAAGCAGGTATATTACCCTAGATAAATTTCCAGCTACCAAGTGTGGAACCACATAAAAAGAGCAGTCAGAAATAAATATAATTTGTTCTCACATCAGCAGAAGTTAAATTAGCCTGCACTAGTTTAATTGATGCAGTAATATGGATTCACTGATGGAGAGGAATGGATAGTTGTTTCACCTTCCTCAAACCTGCTAGCGTTCAGGTCAACACCAATGATCCTCGACGCCCCAGAAACCCTAGCCCCTTCTGCAGCCTGATCATAAACAGGTATGAATCAATGAACCAAAACCAATATCAACACAAGTCCAGAAGCAAGATATAGAAGGCTAGACCTCAGCAGAATCGGTGCGGGTGCGGCGAAGCATCAGATTTCATATGAGCGGCAATAGAGTGCTTAGGATGCTGGTGCTGGTTTGGGTTTCTGGACTACTAAGAAAATTATACAAGAAAGATACTCACAGCAAGGCCTACAGCTCCCAAACCGAAAATAGCCACTGTCGATCCCTTCAGTGGTTTTGCAACATTAACAGTCGCACCGAACCCTATCGAAGAGCAATTCAAAAGATAGTAAGCACCTTCTACTATATCCGAACTTGTAAATCTTATGATTTCGACGACAGCCTTGGTATCTCACCTGTCGAAATGCCGCAGCTAAGAACGCAAACCTTGTCGAGGGGAGCCAAGGGGTTGATCTTGGCAAGACAGCCGACATGAATGACGGTGTACTCGCTGAAGGTGGAGGTTCCTACGAAATGGTAAATGGGCTTTCCATTGATACTGAACCTCGTTTTCCCATCATTGATCATCACTCCCCTGTCGGTGTTTATCCTGAGGAGATCACACATGTTGCTCTCCGCGGACTTGCAATGAGCACACTCTTTGCATTCTCCAGTGAATACAGGGAGGACGTGGTCTCCTGGTGCAAGATCAGTCACACCCTCCCCAACACTCTCTACAATCCTAAGGGCACCAAAAGAAATAATGCTTTCAATTAAAAAAAACACACTCAGTACAAATCTTGACCATAAAGTTCAATAAAAACAAACATAGATAACAAAGCTTTCAGTAGACACAAAATTTTCTGTCAGATAGTGGATCTAAACATGGAATTACCAAAATTGTAAATTAACACTAGTGACATTGACAACACCATCAAGGCAAAGGTGTCGTGTATTTAAAGTCAGCAGACAAGAGAAATCCATTTTTTTTGACCATGTATCTTTTTCAAACCAAGACAAGGGAAACGGCAAATGGTTTCAAGATGTTTAATTATCTAGTAAACATAACTGCCAAACACAATCAACATAGGAATCTCAAACGTCAAATTCGTAAGAAATTTATAACACGCAAATCCAAAAGCAAAGATGGTAGTGGCATTTGATAAGGTTATGGAAGTCATACCCTCCAGCCTCATGGCCAAAGATCCGAGGAAACACAGGAGTCTGGCCCTGTAGAAATTAAACATTAACACCATTTTTAATTATCCAAACAAGACAGAATAAACAAACATAAATCGGTTACAAGAACGAGAAGGAAAAAAGAAATCAAATAGAATACCTTGGCTTCCCAGAAGTAGACATCAGTGTGGCAGAGTGAAGTATAAAGGATCTTCACCCGAACCTCCATCGCCTGCGGCGGCGCGACCTCCACCTCCTCGATCACCAGAGGCTTCCCGGCCTCCCACGCGACCGCCGCTGAATCCAAAAGCAAACGAATATATGAACACTCAACATGGATCAGAAAACAAATTATTCTCTCCAACAAACAAAAGTTCATCACCAACTTCTTTTCCTACTTTATTACATCAGGCTAGCCTTAAGATCTATTCGTCTACTAGAAATGGTGTGGATAACATAGAACAAACAAAGATCCGAATCAATAAATATTTCAATATATGATCTGTAACCAAGATCACCTATGAGAACTAGTATTGATTAGAAGAAGAAGAAGAAGAAGACAAGAAGAAAAAAAAGTTGGTAAAGATTTTGTTGAACAGAGGAATGAACCAAATCTAGAACAGAACCAAAAACAAAAAGATAAGCATAAAATGAAAATCAAGATGCTCCCATTCCATCTAATAGAATATGTTCCCGGAATGACCCCAAAGAAGAAAAAGGATTGATGAGTTTAGGTTCAAAGCTACAGACCTCTGCATTTGATTACTTGACCAGCAGTGCCTGCCATCTCCACCACCTCTTAATCTCCCTCTCTCTTTCTCTCTCTCTCTCTCAAACTCTTCCTCAAGTGCCCCTTCAAAGATCAAACCTTTTTTTTCTTGACAAGAATCCAAAGAACGCTCCAAAGACGCTACCTTTCACAACTTCGATTGGAGAGCACCAGGCGCTGAAACAGCTATATATAGGCAACAGATAGAGAGAGGCATTGAAGACTTGCTTTTTCTTTTTTCCCCCAAATTCTATTAAAATCCCCACGGTTTTGCCTCTGTCGCTGGAAAGTCCCATACCACGGCATCAGCACAAAACCGGTTTTCAGTTGCGGTGCTCCTTTTTGATTCTTTTATTAACTGGGGCATGCAAATAAAACAAACGGGTTGTTGCATGTTGGTCCAATAATATGCTGACCTTTGATTTGGACTTATCATCGATGAGGGGAATTGGACTCGAGGGGAAAGAGAGAGAGAGAGATAAGGCTGGAATCTAAAACCATGGTCTGGACTCGGAAACTGTCCCTGGTTTTCCTAGACCAGCCGGTTCGGCGCCACTTGGTTTAGATCCGCTGGCGCTGACTGGCTGCACCTCGGTCCTCGAGATCGAATTTAGTTGCCACAAAATTATGATCCATGAAACCATCCTGTGGGTATTAAAGGATGGTAAGTCATTAAGCACCCTGATCACGTATTAGCGGATTCATATTCACACGCACAGAGAGACTTATCATGTCCATCAAATGGTGTAAAGCAAAGCTCGTCGAAATGGAAATTATTAGAAACTTGGCTAAATGCATTGCTTTTCCCTAATTCATGTCTTATAATGTCTTTCTATGAATTGGACCATCCCAGAGTTATCGGCTCGATTTGATTTTTCAACATCTTGGATATGCACCCTGGCATTTCACATGTGATGTTGATCGAGGCAACTCCATCCTAATTTGGCTTAGGTTTATTTTACTGAACGAAAATAATTCGATCCTTAAGCATCTTATTTGTGCCTTTTCTTTGTGGATTTGGTTGTTTCTACGTGATGAAGATAATTTTAGACTTGTAACATAAAATAAATCACTTATGTCTGCTTGGTTCTGAATCACGATCTGATCTCTAGAGGAGGAGAATATTGAGGAATTTGAGCCATCTACTTGGTCAATTAGACTGAAGAATCGGGTGCAAGTGACATTTCCAATTCGACGACATTTCCAATTGGACGACATTTGGATGGATTCAAGTTCGAAAGACATTTCCAATTCGGCGACAAATCAAAGGACTCAATTGATTGACCATGATATTTCCAACTTCAATCTTCTGCTGGTTGCACCTATTTCCTTGAAGCATATAACAAGAGAATATGGATTCAAATTCAAAAGATATTTCCAAATCGACAATTAAAAGACTCAATTGATTCACAATGATATTTTTGACTTTAATCTTCAGATAAAAAAACAATCAAATCTTATACCATGGGTCATTTGAAAGGTAAGTTCTTTTTCGAGCTATGGAGGAAGCTTCGACCATATGAGAAGATGCTTCTATATATTTTAGATCTCTCTTTCCCCCCGATGAAAGAAAATAATCCTCCTCATTGCACTTCAATCCATTTCGATAAGCACCACGTCTTAAATAGAAGGATAAAATGATCTTTTCTACTAACTATTACCGAATAAACAAGCATAGCATAGTTGAACACACAGTGGTTATGAAAGGCATCGGAATTAGACAAGTTGCCACATTGCCATCTGCGAACAAGAACATATGAAATATGCAGTTTGGTGATGACGTTTTCGGGGGTTTTTCAAAGTCAGAAGGTTATTGCAAGACGGTGGAGAATTCACATAGCCTTTCTTCACCTACCAATCACCTGTAATCAGTGTGCGTGTGGCCAGCACAAGATAACTAATGCTTGATGTTCATTAATTAGCATCAACCGCATTGTATAATATACATGCTTTGCCAAATCTCTCTAATGTGCATATATATATATATATATATATATATATATAATTGTCTTCTTTTACCCTTGTACCAACTCGACCGATATATATATATACACACGCACACACGCCTACCCATGGGAGAGAGAAAAAAAAAGCTTAATAATAGAGAGGGTGTGAAAGGGGAAGATGCTGCCGCGCATGTGTTCTAGTTGGCAAAATAGCTGGACTAAGCAGTACAAGATAACATTGTTTAGAGTAATGCCATGAGGCTCCTTGTCATATGGCATGAATTGGTGCAATTCATTGAATTGGAGATATGGTATTTGTTGGGGGAAAATAAATCGCCCCGAAGCACATGAGCGCATCGCCAAAACGTGATCAGAGGCGTCTGACCTGGAGGCGCCCAACTTGAAAGCATCCAACCTGGAGGCGTCCGACTTCAGAGCTCCCGACCTGGTACTCGACCAGGTGCTCGACTTCGAGACGTCCGACCCGAGCACGCGACCTTAGCATTCTTGACCTCGGAAGCCCAGCCTCATCATTCACCCGCTACGGTCACATCCTTCTACAGCTCAACCGGGGACCATGCCCTGTTACCGCTGTCTACGATTAATGGGCATGGCCTCCGCAGACCTTCGGCTCACTCAACAATTAATGTGCACGCTGTCCACAGACCTCAAGCTCTCCACGACAAACAGTTGACCCACTCAGCTACGTCCAATCAACCACGATGACTCACTAGCTCCGGCCTGATCTCCCACGGCAGTGCATTAATTCATACGATCGCACATTAATTCATATGATCATGCTCAATCATGACGGTAACCGTTCGCCCCGTCACATCACAGGTATACATGTACCCCTCTATAAAAGGAAAACCCCTTACCCTCAGAGGGGGGAACTCTGAAACTCTAAGATATCTTCTCTTCCTCCACACATTAGCCCCCTCTGACTTAAGCATCGGAGGGCTGGTGCCAGAAATCCCGGCCACCGGCTTTTTGCAGATCGCCCGGAGGACGCCGCCCGCCGATGGACCGCGACCCGCCATCTCTTGCCAGAGCTCCCTCCTTCTCAGCCACTGGTCGCCTCCGAGTCCAAATTCCAGCAACAGTATTAAGTACCGATACCCCACTTGGATATGCAATGCTTTTTTTTCTTTTTTTTCTTTGCAGCTAATGGTAGGAATTCAATATTAGAGGTCTAATTCACCGTACCACCGCCTACCACTTTGTTACATTTGCATCAGAATTATTAAGAATTCGTTTGGTTTGCAGAAAAAAAAAAGATAAAATACGGTGAATAGAAAAATAAAAAAATATTTTTTGTTAGATTAGACTTTCCAAAAAAATGGTAAAAAAATAGCACTAGAAAAAAAAATTATGGAAGACAGAAAACTATGTTTCTACTTATTCAGAACTCCGGTATTTTTTTAAAAAGTATTTTAAATCCATCAAAACTCATTGATAATTTTTTATTAAGAATATAATAATTATTTTATAATTTTTTTTAAAAAATAGCGGCTCAAGCAAATTTAAATCATTCTAAAATATATATTTTTTTATTATCAACCAAATATATATTTTTTTGAACCAAATGAGTCGTAAAGAGAAACTTTGGATTGCTGCGAAGAAGCGGAGGGGCGGGTGATACCAGGTGGATGTTCACGGAAAGATCTGCCTTTTGACTTTGGCAAGCTGTCGTGCAAAATTCCGCCCTTCCTGAAACCTGAGTTAGCTTTGTACGTATGATTTGACCGAGTCCTTTTGGCGTGGGCTGACGGTAACGGTAACATAGACCATTGAAATTTCTAGAAGTGGTACATGATGAGGAATGGAGGAAAAAAGATGCGTGTCCATGCATATCAGAACTCAATTGACCGCGTGAAGCTACCTTTTGCTTTCGAGAGCCGATTCACGTGGTGCTTTGTGGCGATAACAACTGCCCCGCTGGCCCCTCGCTTTCTGGCGTGCATCATATGCTGTCGTCGTAGAAGTGGCTGCTTGTGACTAAAAGAAAGAACTGCTTTGTTTTTAACGAAGTGATTCAGGTTCGAAATATGCAGACATTGATTAAATATAGAGATCGGATGTTTTTCATCTGGTTTGTCCGTTAGGAGCGCTACTGATCCTCTGATACTAAGGTGATGCTGGAGTGACGTACTCACATGCTGGTTCACTCGTGCTAGTGGAGAGGATATGAGAGACTTTCTACCTGCATCGAATATTCTTTGGTGGAATGAGGGCCCAATGGAGGCTGCTACGCGGGTGGAGTTAATTTTCCTCTCCCCTCCTTTTTTTTTAAAAAAAATCTTAAAAAGGGCAATGAGAAAAAATGATTGAAAAAAAAGATTTTTTTTCTTGGTTTTTAAAATTTTCTTAAGAAAAAAAAGTAGTAAAAATATAGGATTTTTTTGCATGGATACCCTTCTAAATATTAGATTTTGCTTTAATATCCTTCTAAAATTGATATTTGCGTGTATACCCTCGTAAAACTTTGTTATTGTATAAATACCCCTAATATAATGGTTGTTTTAATGGATTTAAAAAAAAACATATTTATATTGATTAATAATAAAATAAAATTTAAAATTACGCTATTATTCTTACTTCCCCTCCCCCTTGCGAACGCTGTTCACCTGCGGACGAGCATATCGTGATTGTGATCTCGCGATCCCTTGGGCGATCATTTCAGAGGTTTTTCTTTACTTTGTCCGTATCAACAAACAATTCGAAATTCCTCGATTTTTTCAGAACAGGTCCGAGTCAAATAGCAATGACTCGAAGCACTTCTTTTTACATTACACTATTTCGGAAGCCTAAGGACCGATCGTCTGTGGGCGGGCAGGATCGATCTCCCGAGCGAGATCAGACCGAGATCGCGATGCCGCTCGCGAACTTCCTCCTTCCTCCCTACGACAATGGCAGTGCTGCTGGTTCTGTCGCAGATTTTTCAGAGGCTGAAGCCTTGGGGAGTGGAGTCTGCCAGGACTGCTTTCTCGAAGTTATCGGAAGACATCAATGCTCAGCTGCTTGATATAAGAGAAGGGAGGGATTTGAAGGAGGTGGGCAGCCCGGATGTCCGGGGTTTGAAGGAGAAGGCCGTTTTGATCACATATAGAGGAGATGACAAGCCTAGGTTCTTGAAGAAGCTGACCTTCAAAAAAATAGTTTAGGGACCTGGGAATCCCACATTGTTCATTCTTGACAAGTAAGATGACAAGCTTGCTTGCTGTTTGGTTTCAAGTGATTCAGTTCCCATTTTACTATTCAAGAACGCTGTAGTGATTTTTTTTATAGGAGTTAGAAATGGTTGGATTGATACTTTTGCACTTTATTTGCTTTCAAGTTATTTGGAACACTACTGGTAGTACCCATGTATGAAGAGGTCAAAAATAAAGATCCGGTGGCGCTCTCCGGCAAGTTATTCTCACCAGATGTTGACTTCGAAGCAAACACTTTCAAAACTTCAGACGCAATAGAGCTTGGATTTGACTTGATTTCCTGTAGGTCTTCAACCTGCATTCCATAAGGCCACATGAAATTTCACTAATTTATACAAAAATGAAAACAAAAAAATGATGATGGCGCCAAATAGTTTTTAGATAATTATTTCTATTCCAAAGTGTTTTATGGAGAGGATGCTCGTGATGAAGTTTCTTCCAAGGCCAATAAATAAGATATTAACTAATGAATACAACATTATGAAGGCTATCATATTAATTGATGTATCTAAATTTTTTCCATCTACTAGAATTTTTTTTGCATATATATCCTTCTAAATATAGAAAATTGCATGAATATCATTGTAAAGTTACTATTTGCTTGTATACCCTTATAAATGTTTCTATTTGCATGCCTACCCATTAGGGATATTTTAGTCATTTTAATTTGAAAACGTTAATTTTTAACGGCATTAGATGGCATGGGTACATATGCAAAAACAAGAATAAAAAAAGGGTAGAATAACAAAACAAGTATTTGATGAGGGGATACATGCAAATATCAATTTTAGAAGGGTATTTACGCAAAATCCATTATTTAGAAGGGTATCTATGCAAAAAAACCTAGAAAAATATTTTGAATATCTTACCTTTTTTGGCTTAAAAATGGTCTTCGGCTAATAAAATTGCAAGAGTCAGGCAATACATTGCTCAAATTATAATTAATGAGACAACACCTATTTATTGTTAATTATATATATATTTATTGTTATATATATAGAAGCCGGAAAAGAAGCTTTGTCGACATCAACATGCTTAGCATGTTCAGGTAAAATTGCATCAAAATATCCAATATCAAGTTCCCTTTTCAGCAAGTTACGGAACATTTATTGAAAAAATTGCAGTGCTGATAAAATTTCGATTAATTTGTAAAATGCATTCCACTATTCATAATTCAAGGATCTCCTATTAATTTTTGTCTAAATTTCATTTTTTTTTATAGAAACCAATGCTTAATAACTTAGAGGTCCATTCTAATTTAGGAAACCATTTTTACTATATATTTAATATTTATCTTTTTATTTTCTTCAGAAAAATTTGTATCCAACGAAAAATTGGAAAATCTTGTTAGCTTTAGAAGATTTTTATTATAACTATCCCCTTAATACAATTAATTAAATCGATCATTAAAGCAATAATATTTTTTTCTTGAGATTTTTCACATACTAATGAGTCGCGAGAGGCTGCTCGAGAACTCGTGGTGCATGACGGCCTCAAATAGGGAGAAGAATTTGGTAAGAGGATGGGTTTTTCTGCTGGGACTCAATTTAAGACCAAAAATACTAGGATGATAATCTATCAAGAAAAGAAGGTGCAAAGCCTTCTAGCTATCCTTAAGTCATATGTAATACTAATTCCTCGACCTTTAATTCACTTGTTTTAATACCCAGTATTTAGTTTTAATTTTTGTTTCAAGTTTAAATTTTTTCAGTCTGTAGTTTTTGTTCTGCTAGTTTGATCCTGTATGGACAAAGAAATCCATAGGGCTTCCAGCTCCTTCTGCTTCTATACCCACTAATTCTATTTCCCCTCTTCACCCCTAAGGAACCCTAATTCATTTGCTAAGAAACTACAACCCTAGCCCTAGATTCCTTAAGATCGACCTCTTCTATCTCCAGCTCATAAACCACCATCTACACCTTGTGATTAGGGCTTAAAATGGGCTCGGGTTGGGTCAACATTGGGTCGGGCTATAGGCTAGGCCCGAAACATGTTGGGTTCGGTTAGGGTTTAATTATAGAGCCCATTTATTTATTTTTGTGCTGGGATCGAGTAGATCATTGGCTTGGCTCGAGCCCGAGCTCGAATGTAGGTACGAACCTGGCTCGTTTCAATAGTTTAGGCTTGTTCAAAAATGGACCTATGTTCAATACTCCATATCTCCAATGGGTTTACTAGGCTTGTGGACTAGTGAGCTTCAGAGTATGTTTGATTAGTTGGATATTTCATTTGTTTTATATTAGACTTAATCTAACAGGTAGATATTAAATTATAACTAATATATTTTGGGTGTCATTCAAAAGATTTTTTTTGGATATGGTCCAGCCTGATTTTTGGCCCAAATAGGTAGTCGAGGTGGCCTAATGGGGTTTGGGCCGAGCTCGGGCTGAAGTTGGCCCGGCCCGGCCCGTTTCTGGCCTCCTCATCTCCATTGCCGTCGTCGTGCTCCCCATCCTCGCCTCCCTCTACGAGTTAGACCACACAAACCCCCCAAAAACCCCTCCGCCAAGCCGCCGCCGGCGACGATCCACCTACCAAGGTGGCGTCCTTCGTCTCCAGATACACGAGGGCAGCTCCACCCCGCACCACCGTTTGCAGGACCCTGACGTCCTCCTCCCCGACCTCGATGACCACCGTCTCTCTCTGTTTTCCTCGCCTCTCCTCCCCTAACATTTGACCCTCCTCATACCTCACCGATAAAGGCTTTGCGGTCGTCCTCATCCACAACCCCTTAAAATCAAGGTCCACTGGAAGCATCAGGTGAGACCCTTCCTCTCCCACGGTCCGTTCAACTTCGAGCAGCCGAAGGCCAAGAATAACGACGGCAAGGACTCGGATGAGCGGTTCCCGGACCGCACCGATACTCGCACCCATGGTCCCAAGTTAATCCGCTCCGACATCTCCCTCCACAGGGCCGGCTCTGTCCATATCATCCTCGAGGGGAGTTGTTTCTGGATTTGAAGCTTTCTTGCTGATGATTTGGTAAGGGTCGGTGGTTTTTCATAAGAAAGATGGCATTTCTGGATGACGGGGAGGGGTTTTTGGTCATGCTCTCGATTGCCGAACCTTAAAGATCCGATCTCGGTAGTTGATTTCTTGACTATGGAGTCATCCAGGTTGGGCTTCGGAGGTATGAATAGATCAAGCAGGGAGATTGGAAGAAGGCATCACCTCACCAGGCGGCGTAGCTCGGGTGGCAAGGCGATGAGAGTGAGAATTATAAACTTGAGCAAGTTAAAATATATATTTTCTCTTAAAATTAATTTATTTTGGGAAGAAAATAAAAAATTTGAAGACATGAATTATCTTTGGGATCAGCTTGGTAAAAGATTTGAGCGCCCCTGTTGTCGTAACAGGCTTACCGGGGCGGACGCCCCACTCGCATCCCGCGAGCTTTTACCACTCATCATCTCCCGTTGACTGCCTGAAGGATCATGGTTTTATCAATGCCCGCGCCGCTCTATTTATAAGCTGCAGCTACACCGCCTGTTCTTTCCTCAGTCGATGTGGGACTAAAATTCACTCAATTTTCGTTTTTGACCTCGCATTTTTATTTTGAAAAAAAAAATTGATAATATGAAGGGCGTGCACCATGAATCATAATATCAACCTACGGGGGCCATCAGGCTGGCCTTGGGTGGCACTCGAAATGGGACCAAGACCCATTTAAAGGTTGAAGTCTAGATGTTGACCCAAATGCTGTCCAATTTATAAGTCGTGTTTAATCTGAATCTATGTAGCCCATAGTTTGATGAACCGGATGCGGGCATGGTCGAGGTCCAACTGAGATTGGATATGTTTTGCAACTTTGACTTGCAACCTTAGCCAAAAGTCTATTGTTCTAGATTTGTGTCCAAATGACGTTTGGGTAGGGTCAAGGTTGGATCTGAGCCTGCAGGCCCGGGTGATAGCCAAATAAGCTGGCACTTGGGAATCGATTACTTACACCGGGCATATTAATGCAATACAACTGTCTCATGATTTCGAAATGCTAATCCAAGCTTGAAATCTAGGAAGATTCTCTCTCTCTCTCTCTCTCTATCTATCTCTAGATTATGGACAAAAGTTAGTCCTTGGACCTCAAATATAGGCATGTGGGATTGAGATTGAGATTGGATCATGCATGGGTCCATGTAGGAGTTGGACGGGAATGCGTCCATTCTAAATTGGTTCGATCATGATCCAGCTAGGGAAAATTCGGACCCCATCCAAATTTGGATCTGAACTGACATGGACAAGTTATCTATCCAGGTCCAATTTCGAGAGCCAATCAATGCTATGCCCGAACGCCACACGATTCTTCTGCAAAATTGCTTGCAAATGTAATAGATCATGGCCTCTGGTTGAGGTATCTATGTATTCTTGGAGTTATATTAGAATCAAATAAGGCTGCCAATGGACATTGGTCTCGAAAAGGCCCGTGAAAAAATATTCTATCTAGATATTTACTTTAGATAATTGGATACAAGGTAATTGGATACAAGGAATGTCCACTGCAAAGTGCTCTCAACCCCTCATTCTCTATCTACCTATCTACATGGGCTATAGATGGGAGTAGAGATGGGCATCGGGCCATGCCGGGCCCGGCCCAGCCCAGGCCCACCGGGCCACAGACCAAACGGGTCGTGCCTGGCTTGGCCTGTTACTAAACGGGCCGTGCCTGGCACGGCCTGTTAGCCTAAAGGCTAAGCCCGGTACGGACCTGGCACGAGACGGGTCATGCCTGGGAAAAAAAATAGCCGTTACCCATAACAGCTATTTGTGGGTTTTACCCAAAATACCCCTTCCCAACGGTCATAAAACGGCTAATTTGAGGGGTATTTTGGGGAAAATTTTTTTGGCGTTCCTATAAATACCCCTTTCCTCCCTCATTCTCACCACACCAAACCAACTCTTTTCTTCTTCTCTACTACTACTATTTCTCTCTTCTAGCAATATTTAGCAAATGCTCTAGGCTTCTAGCAATTTAATTTTTAGTTTGCATTTAGCAAGTGTTCAAGTGCTATACAAGAGGAGGTTATTATTGAGAAGTTAGAAGTACAAGAGAAAGAGAAGGTCACTCCTTGTTGAGAGCACAAGAGGAAGCTCACAAATCTCGGC
>JAOXJJ010057124.1:0-15254 GCA_025769935.1 Phoenix roebelenii | reverse complement strand
CAAATAATTGCAACATCATAGAGAGGCTGCAGAGCTTTTCAGCACATCTAAAGCTAACTCTTCCCTCTATTAAAGAACATATTAGCAAGCAGATTTAGCAGATTAAGTTGCTTGCAAAATATGCAAAAATTCTAAGCCAAGAAATAGATTCTACTGAAAAATTGCTTTGATTTATATTCTATAATATTAAGGAAAAGTTTGAACACTTCTTCAGCAAGACATGGTCCATTGGCTTGAACACTATTATTATCTCTCAACTGTAAGCCAATACAGCTTGAGTTCTTCAAATCGAATAGCATGCAGACTTTTATCCTTTGTGTATGGAAGATATAAATCTCCTTTGTAAGAGATATTAGCTGTATGGTAAATCATAACAGAAAGCTACGATGCTTGAAAATTACAACCACAATATTGGCACTATAAGAGAAAATTAAATTCATATTATATCAAGCAAAACAAGAAAAAAGGGAAAAGAAAAGAGAATAATAACTTAAAGCTACAGACCTAGAATCATAATCCTAATGTCTAAACAAAATTATTAGTTCCAGAAAATTATCAAAATATTATATAATCACCAATAGTATGACCCTGTTCAGTATCCACAACCAAAGGAAATCAACCGTTTTTTATTGCAAGAGTTGGTATTATGATCATCGATTTGGAAAATCTCTGAAACAACCAGTAGGTATTGGTTTGAGCACACCATTCTATTATCCAAAATAACAGCGGAAAGTCAATAATGTAACAAAATTAAAACATGAGAACTCCAGAATTACAATCAAACATCAGAACTTTAACGCTATGATTTCAATATAGAGTTCTTCTCACCATCCAAGTTCAGACGTAGCATATGGCAAGCTGAGGACACCGGCTCCAACCATGGCCGTGACATTGTGGGATGTTGAGTACCACCACTTGGCACTCCGGGATGACGTGATCGGAAGCCAATCATCGACGGACTTCTCCTTCCTGGACTGAGGTTCATCATGCCAAATTAATTCAACAACAAAATCAGAAACCAGAGGCCAGAGAACAAGAGAGACTCAAATGAGAACAAGAAAGACTCAAATAAGAAAACACAATACGTAAACCAAGCAACCCTTCCCCTTCCTTCCTTATGTTATTATTACTGTCCTTCCTTTATGTCTGCATTCATACTTACGCATAAAAATCTTATCAAAAACTATGTTATGAAGAAGAGTTTTTCTTGCTGGAAAGTGGACCCGAGGACGACCGCTCAGCTGAGAAGGAGGAGCTCCGGCAGGCGGCGTGGTATGTCGGTGTGTTGCATCCTTCGGGGGATCTGCAAAAAGCCGGTGGCCGGGGTTTCCGGCGCCGGCCCTCCGATGCTTAAGTCAGGAGGGGGCTTATGTGTTGAGGGAGAGAAAATATCTCTTAGAGTTTCAGAGTCCATCCCCCTAAGAGGGAGGGGTTTCCCTTTTATATAGGAATACAGGATTATCTGTGATGTGACGGGGCAAACGAGTTACCGTCATGATTGAGCACGATCGTATGAATTAATGCATTACCGTGGGAGAGCAGGCCGGAGTCAATGAGTCGTCGTGGGTGATCGGACGCAGTCGAGTGGGTCAATTGGTTGCCGTGGAGGGCCGGAGATCCGTGGATAGCATACGCATTAATTGTTGAGTGAGCTGGAGGTCTGCGAAGGCCATGCACATTAATTGTTGAGTGAGCCGGAGATCTGTAGAGGCCATGCGCATTAATTGTAGACAGCGGTAGCAGGGCATGGTCCCCGGTCAAGCTACAGAAGGATGTGACCGCAACGGACGGATGGTGAGGCCAGGCTTCCGAGGTCAAGAATGCTAAGGTCGGGTGCCCGGATCGAACGTCTCGAAGTCGAGCGCCAGGTCGAGAGTCCTGAGGTCGGGAGCCCTGAAGTCGGGCGCCTCCAGGTCGGGCGCCTTCAGTTCGGCCGCCTTCAGTCACGTGTCGGCGATGCGTTCATGTATTTTAGGGCGATCCATTTTTCCCCCAACACTACCCCCGACTTTCGAGTTCGAGCCGCTTGCGAGCGCGGGCGAGGGAAGTAGTTGTCTTTATTGTGCTAGTGGGATCCAGGGAGCTTTAGATTATTCCGGCGTTTCGCGCGCTTCGGGGCACCTTTAATGAGGAAAGACGGGGTGACACCCTTTCGTTTCTCAAGGTTGCTTCACGTCGTGGGCTCATGATGAGGTTGCGGGATTTGACGGGACGCCGCCTCGATCCCGCTTCTGAGGTGTCGATCCAAGCTGGTAAGCCGCTTCGATTTTCGGAGCTGACACGTGTCGCGATCTGGACAGAAGGCGGGATCCTACCTTGCCGATCTGGGCCGTCGGGAAGGTCTATATAAACCCTTATTCTGATCCTAAGAGCTTTTGTTTGGCCGCCGTTGTTTGTTGTTTCTTCCCTTGCTTTCTTCCTTCTTGTTCCCTGATCTACGTCTGGTTTCTTTCGGTGGTGCTCCGAGGCATTTTCCAGCGATCTTGATCTTCCACCTCCGGGTCGTCGGCACTTTCGGCGGAAATCTCAGTAGGTGCTTCACCTCGTTTGCTCGAAGGGTTTTTGTCCTCTTTCCTTCTTCTTTCTTCCTCTTTTTCTTTGGGATGGGTCGTGGCCCTGACGAAGTTGGATCCACTTTGGGCGAGGAGGAGTTGGAGATGGTCGTCGAATGGTTTTTCCCTCGGTGCGGGTTTCGTCTTGAACCCACGGGGTCGAAGGATCGGATGATGTGGCCTCCCTCAGGTCGGATTGGAGTATACGTAGAAACACTCTGGGCCGGTCTGCGGTTTTCCTTGCACGAGTTCGTGAACGAGCTCCTGGCGACATATCAGCTTGTCCCAGCGCAGCTCACTCCGAACGCGTGGAGGACCATCATCGGATTTTTGTCCCTCTGCCTTGCGCACGCGATACCGACCTCGGTCAACGTCTTCCGTCGATGCTTCTTGTTGAAGTTCAATCCGGAGGATGGGGAGTGGCTTTACCTTGCCCTTCGGGGCGGTAGGTCACTCTTCCGGGGTGCTCCTTCATCTATTCATGGGTGGAAGGAGAGATTTTTCTTTCCTCCGAGCGCACGTGGGGGTTTGACCCTAGGTAGGGGCAAGCTCGGCTCAAGGCCACCAACAAGCTCTCCCCAGACTCTCAGAGAACGAGCAGAAGACCCTCGACGCTTGTTACAGCCTCGAGGAAAACATTCTTCTGAATGACCTCATGAACGAGGTAGCTTTAGTGAATGTCGGCTTGAGCTTGGTGCGCCCTTAGGGTTGTGTGGCTCTGTTCTGTTGTCTTTTGTTTTATGCGCTTTACTTTCTCTCTTTTCTCTTTTCCTTTGGTGATAACCTGACATCCAGGCTTTTTTTTTTTTTGTCTTTTCAGATATTCTGAAGATGGTGACTAGCAGTGTAGCTCTCTATGCCCGATACAAGAAGAGAGCAGCCGAGGCCGGCGGGGCTCCACCTGAGCCCAGAAAGAAAGCGAAGTCCTCGACGAGCGTGGCCACCGAGGCAAGTGCCCTCGGAACTTCCGACCCTCCTCGAAAAGAGGTTCCGGGTCCCGAGCACGCGGGCTCGAGCCCTGTGAGGGCTTTCGCGGTCCCTGCTTGCCCGGCCCCAATTTCTCAGCGGTCGGGTCGTCAAGTCGTCCGCCTGCGGCGCTCGGCCCCTGAGCCAAGCAGCAGTCTCGGGGTTTCGAGCTCGGCGAGATCCACTCCTTCGAGCTCTTTGAGGATCGAGACTCGTCAGGAGTGAAGGCCCCATTGCCCGAAGTAGGTCGTCTACGAGGGCGACTCGACCCTCCACGATGGCCAGGTCGTACGTCAGGTTTTTCGTGTCGCGCTGCTTCCAGCCGATCGGGCTGAGTTCGAGGCTGCAGACTTCGGCAGTCTTGTCGACGGAACCTACTGTCCCGCTATTCAGGTAAGCTAGCCTCTTGCTGTAATCTCCACGTCTTTTGGACTCCTATCCTTGGCTTATTCCTTTCCTTTCTGTTTACAATACCTTCACGAGATCGACATGTTGATCTCCGTGGCGGCCGACTATCAAGATAAGGCTCGAAGGAGCCAAAGGGCGCTGGAGGACGCCGAGAAGAGGGTTGGCGAGGCCGAGGCCTCGCGCAGGGAGGCCATTGCGCTGATGCAAGCTGCTGTAGCCGAGCGGCGGTCAGCAGTCAAGAAGCTTGAGGAGGAGAAGGCCGCGCATTCTCTGGCCAGGTCGGAGCTTCGCGCCTCGAAGCGTGCCTCGTCGAAGCTCGCTCCGCAATCTCCGGCTTTCAGCATGAGGCAGAGGCTTTCCGCACGAGGATCAGACAACTGGAGATCCGAGAACAAAGGGCATTGGAGCAGGCCCAGAATGCGGTGCAACTCTTCCGAGAGTTGGGGGAGTTCCGCAACTTATTGGAAGAAGAAGCCGTGGACAGACTTATCCGCAGCTTCGAGGACTTCCGAAGACAGCTGCAGCGGATCTACCCTCAGTTCGATCTCAGTAGCCTTCAGCCCGACGGGGGGATCGACGAGGGCGAGGGTGAGCCCAAAGGTCCGACGAATGGCGGTTCAGTTAGTAGGACGCCCGCAGGCCCTGAGGCCGAGCAGGAAGCGGCCGAGGCTGAGGTTGAAGCGGTTGAGGAGACCGCTCGGAGACTTTCGCCGAAGAAGTTGCCGGAGGCGCTTCTGAAGGAGCATCCGACGTTGCTCCTGAAGCCGTTGGCGGCATCCTGACCGAGGCGACCACGAATATGCCTAGGCCGGTGGGAGAACCTGAGGAGGCTTCGGCTGAAAATCCCTAGGTGGTCGTTGTGGACGACCTCGAGGTCGGTGCCGAAGCTGCAACTGCCCCTTATGACTTAGCCTCCTTTTTTCTCTCTTTTTCTTTGTTCTTTCTTAAACGAGGTCGACCTCTGTGGCCACTATTCGGCCAGGTGAGTCGACCTCTAGGCCAAATTTTGTACTCAGCTCTCGGGTTTTTATCAATGAAATATCTTTTTTTTTGAAATTCTGTGGGTATTTGTGCTTGCTATTGTTTGCATAGTTGTTAAACTTCGATTTCGGTTGCTTGAGTTAGATTCCTGCCTGGCGTATCTCACCAAATCTTTGAGCCCAACTCAGTCTTTAGATCTAGGCTTCGGTAGAACTTGGTAGAATTCGCTAGGTCTTCCAGCTTTATTTCTGGATGCATTATGCTAAGGCTTTAGGCCTGAACTTTAGGAGGACTCGTCGAGTCCTTATGCTCGGGCTTTGAAGAAGTTCTGCTAAGCCTTCAGGCCTATCCTCTGGAAAAATTTCGCCAAGTCCTTGGGCTTGGCTTCCAGAAGAAGCTTGTAGAAGCTCCGAGCTCGGGCTCAATGACAACATAGGCCGAGGCTAGGCTATTGATGGAGCTTTCATGCTCTTTGATCTCGAACTTCGGTCGAATTGTCATCAGGCAGAACTTGAGCTCATAGCCTGTGACTTGGCATCTCCGAGCTCGGCCAGAGCATCGTCGGGCAGAGCTTGAGGTCGTCGTTGCAGGCCGTCTTGGCTTAAGTCGACGAGGTATTGTCCGTTCTGGGGCGGGCCGTGCGAAGTGAGACGTAGGTCTCCCACCCCCTTAGGGTACGGGCCTAGCAAGCTCGAACGTAGGTCCCCCACCCCTTACGGTTTCATCCTGCAAAAGGAGGCCTCGTAGGGGAGACACCAACTGAGTAGGTTGCACCCGTAGCTCAGTGGCAGAGCTCTATCCAGTCAGTGTTGCCCACTTTGGAGATCGGTGATCGTAGACCGCCCCGGGGGGGCGCATTGGTACTACACCTTGGAGGAAGCCACTCATCCAGCGGCACTTCTCGAGGTCGAGGGAGTTTGGGAACACTGTCGACTCAGCGGGGCATCCTGATCTTAGTCGGGGGATTGGGCACGAGGTGGAGGGAGCTTGGGCTCGCTGTCGACCTGGTGATGCCTTCCGAGGTCGAGGAAACTTGGGCTCGCTGTCGACTCAGCGGGGTATCCCGACCTTAGTTGAGGGATCGAGCACGAGGTCGAGGGAGCTTGGGCTCGCTATCGACCTAGTGATACTTGCCGAGGTCGAGGGAGCTTGGGCTCGCTGTCGACTCAACAGGGCATCCCGATCTTAGTCGAGGGATCGAGTACGAGGTCGAGGGAGCTTCGGCTCGCTGTCGACCTGGTGACGCTTTCCGAGATCGAGGAAGCTTGGGCTCACTGTCGACTCAGCAGGGCATCCTGACCTTAGTCGAAGGATCGAGCATAAGGTCGAGAGAGCTTGGGCTCGCTGTCGATCTGGTGACGTTTTCCGAGGTCGAGGGAGCTTGGGCTCACTGTCGACTCAGCGGGGCATCCTGACCTTAGTCGGAGGATCGAGCACGAGGTCGAGGGACCTTGGGCTCGCGTTGACCTGGTGACGCTTTCCGACGGGGCATCCCGATCTTGGTTGGGATCTTTGAGGAAGATCGAGATCGAGCTCGACGTCAGCGAAGCATCCCAAACTTGGCTGGGGCGTCCGGGCTTGGTCGGGCATCCGAGCTTGGTCAGGCATCTTGAGGTTCACAAGCGTCTGGATATCAGGAAGAGCATAGAATGATTAAAGGAGAGCTGTGAATGAAATAACATAAGGAGGGGACAAGAGTTGTGTTTCTAATCATCGAGGATCCCTGGAGGTTCTACTGGTAATACATCCGAAGGTTTTCGGAATTCCAGCTTCGTGGAATGAGGGTCCCTTCGAGAGACTCCAACTTGTATGCTCCGGGCCGCTGGACTCGTGCAATCCGGTGTGACCCTTCCAGTTCGGGGCAAGCTTCCCCTGCTCGGCGCGCTGAGAAGCTTCAACTCTCCTGAGGACGATATCTTCCACTTTGAAAAGCTTGGGCTTCACTCTGAAGTTGTACTACTATGCCGTTTTTTGTTGATACCTCGCCATGCGGACTCGGACGGTCTTCCTTACCTCCTCGATGAGGTCCAAGTTGCCCCTGAGTTGGGAGGAATTGGAGGCTGCGTCGTAATGCTCCACTCTTGGTGAGGGGAGTCCGACTTCCAGGGGGATGACAGCTTCCGTTCCATACGCCAGGTTGAAGGGGTCTCACCGGTGGGAAGGCAAAATGCGGTTCTGTAAGTCCAGAGGACGTTGTAGAGGTCCTCGACCTATTGCCCTTTGGATCGATCGAGCCTAGCCTTGAACCCCTGAAGGATGGTACGGTTCGTTACCTCGGTCTCTCCATTTATCTGTGGATGGGCTACCGAGATGAAACGGTGGTCGATGCCGAGCTCGGAGCAGAATTTTCTGAATTGAGCGTTGTTGAACTAGCGGCCGTTGTCAGATATAAGGATGCAGGGGAGTCCAAATTTGCATATTATTAACTTCCAGACAAAGTTCCGCATCTTTGGCTTGGAGATTCGGGCCACTGGCTCGGTTTCGACCCATTTGGTGAAGTAGTCGATGGAGACAACCAGAAATTTCCTCTGCCCGATGGCCAGGAGGAATGGTCCCAGGATGTCAATCCTCCATTGGGCGAATGGCTAGGGGGCAATGATCAAGGTCAGCGGGGCCGAGGGTCGGCGCCCACATTCGGACGAAGTCTGATGCATCCTTTAGGAGTGTGGGCCAGTAGTATCCTTGGCGTAGGATTTTGTGTGCCAGTGCTCGGCCTTCCAAATGGTTTCCGCATATTCCTTTATGAACCTCTCGCATAGCATAGTCCGCCTCTGATGGGCAGAGGCATCTGAGAAGGGGAGAGGTGAAGGATTTTCGGTAAATCTTGCCTTCATATAAGATGTATTTGGAGGCTTGACATCTGATTCGGCGAGCTTCGAGCTCGTCATTGGGGAGGATGTCGTTCTGTAGATAGCTGACGAGCTCGTCCATCCAGCTCGGCTCGGTGTCGGTGCAGAGGGTTGGCTCGGGCTCCTCCGTGCTGGGCATTTGGAGGTATTCGAGTACTGTTGTCTTAGGAAGCTCGCTCATGTGGGAAGTCGTCAGCTTCGATAGTTGGCTGTCCTTAGGTTTTCTGTTTTGGCAATGTGCTGGATATTGAAGGAGCCCAAGATGGACGTGAGATCTCGTACCTTTTGGAGATATCTCTGCATCGATGATTTTCTTGCTTCAAAGTCTTCCAAAATCTAGCTCACGACCAGTTGGGAGTCACCGAAGACCTTTAGGTCCTCCACTTTCAGCTCTTTTGCCAGTTTGAGCTCGGTAATGAGCGCCTCGTACTCTGCCTCATTATTCGAGGTGGGAAACTCGAAGCGTAGAGCCTGCTCCGTGACTACCTCGTCTGGGCTGGTGAGAATGAGGCCTACTTCGCTACCCCCGAGGTTGAGAAACCGTCCACATATAGGATCCATGGTTGCCTCGGGGTCTCCTCCGCTGGCATGAGTGGGAGCTCGGGGTCGTCCGATAAAGTACACTCCACGATGAAGTCAGCAAGCGCTTGAGCTTTGATCATCGGCCTCGGACGGTATTCAAGGTTGAACTTTTCGAGCTCGACTGCCCATTTCGCAATCCTTCCGGCGCGATCCGACCGTTGCAGAATTTGTTTTATAGGCTGGTCGGTCAGTATTGCCACAATGTGGGCCTGGAAGTAGGGTTGGAGCCTTCGAGCTGAGGTGACCAGGGCGAACATTGTTTTCTCCAGTTTGGAATATCGGATCTCAGCATCCCTCAGGATCCGGCTGGTATAGTACACTGGTCTTTGAAGCTTGTTCTCTTCTCGGACCAGGACTGAGCTTACCGCGGTCGGGAAGACGGCCAGGTACAAATAGAGGAGCTCGCCCTGCTGGGATTTGGTGAGTAATGAAGGGGAAGCAAGAAGGCGTCTGAGCTCCTCGAAAGCTTGATGACATTCCTCCGACCATAGAAAGTTCTTCGGTCGCTTAAAGACTTTGAAGAATGGAAGGCATCGCTCGGCCGATCTGAAAACAAATTTTTTCAGGGCCGCGATCCGCCCAGTGAGCCGTTGTACCTCCTTGACTGTCTTTGGTGGAACCATCTCTTGCAGCGCTCGGATCTTCTCAAGATTTGCTTCGATT
Source organism: Phoenix roebelenii (assembly GCA_025769935.1). Taxonomy (NCBI): domain Eukaryota; kingdom Viridiplantae; phylum Streptophyta; class Magnoliopsida; order Arecales; family Arecaceae; genus Phoenix; species Phoenix roebelenii. The sequence goes on along the minus strand of JAOXJJ010057124.1, from coordinate 6,253 downwards.
TCCCGTTGGGTTACCACGAACCCAAGAAATTTGCCCGAGGTGACTCCGAAGGCACACTCGACATGATTGAGCTTCATCTGATACTTCCTAAGGGTAGAGAATGCCTCGTCGAGGTCGGCTAGATGGTGTTCTACCGTTCGGCTCTTCACCAGCATGTCATCCACATAGACATCCATGTTCCGACCTATTTGATTTTCAAAGATCTTGCTGACCAGCCTCTGATAGGTCATCCCGGCATTCTTCAACCCGAATGGCATCACTTTGTAGCAATAAATGCCTTTGTCGGTGATGAAGGCCGTTTTCTCCTCGTCTTCTGGCGCCATTCGGATTTGGTTATATCTCGAAAAGGCATTCATGAAGGTCAGCAACTGATGTTCCGAGGTGGAGTCGACGAGCTGGTCGATACTGGAGAGTGGGAAGCTATCTTTTGGGCAGACTTTATTCAAGTCGGTGTAGTCCACGTACATGCGCCACTTTTCGTTAGCTTTCTTCACGAGGACCACGTTGGCGAGCCAATCTGGATAGGAGACCTCCTGAATGAAGCCGGCCTCGAGAAGTTTGTCCACTTCCTCGGCCGCTGCTTGTTGTCACTCCGAGGCGGAGCCTCGTTTCTTCTGCCTTACAGGTTTGCAGGTCGGTTTCACCTGGAGTCGGTGAACCATGACCTCGGGGTTTATCCCCGATATGTCGGCGGGTGACCATGCGAAGACGTCCATATTGGAGCGGAGGAACTCGATCAGTTGATCTCTTTCGCGGGAGCTCAGGTCGGAGCCAACCTGCACGGTTAGCTTTGGGCAGTTTTCTTTTAAGGGGGTCTGGGTAAGAAGCTCACCAGGTTTTACCTGTTCTTTCTAGGGATCGTCCCGCACTTCTAAGGTTTCGATGGGCAGCGTCTGATGTAACGTCTGGGTTGGCGCCTTGGCCGGTTGCTCCTCCTAGCTTGGTGCTTTAGCCAATTGCTTAGCTTTGTGAGTCGCCATATAGCATCGCTTAGCTATCGACTGATCTCCACGAGCTTCGCCTACTTCTTAGTCGGTGGGGAACCGCATGAGCAGGTGATAGGTTGAGACCACAGCTCGGAGGGCGTTAAGCCCTGGTCGTCCAAGGATGGCGTTGTAGGTCGAATACAGGCGGACCATAAGAAAATCCATCCTCATAGTGTTTTCTCGAGGGGCGAGCCCGACCGTGACAAGAAGGCTGACCTCGCCCTCAACCGGGATCGAATCTTCAGTGAATCCGACCAGTGGAACATTCATTCTCCGGAGGTGGCTTTCCGTCATCTTCATTTTTTGGTAGGCATCGTAGCACAAAATATTTTCCGAGCTTTCATTATCAACTAGGACGCGCTTTACATCAAATTTATTTACAATCATAGAGATGACCACAGCATCATCATGAGGAGTTTCAACTCCTTCCAAGTTCTTGTCCGAAAATGAATGGCTTTGGAGGTGTGCGGGCACTTCGGAGGGGTTCTTCCTCCGGTTGGTTTTTCAACCGAGCTTCCTCCTCCGATGGTGTTGATGGTGCCGGCGATAGGTCTGTTGTCATTTGGATCTTCGGGCAGTGTGACATTTTCTACCGGCCTCCTTTTCTCGCACCGATTTCGCACAAACTGGTTGAGGACTCCACGGTGGATGAGCGCCTCGATCTCATCCCGGAGCTGGAAGCACTCCTCCGTGTCGTGGCCGTGGTTCCGGTGGAAGCAGCAATATTTTCTAGGATTGCACCGAGCTCCTATATCCCGCATCAGGGGTGGAGGTCGGAAGTAGTCTCGACCTTCTATCTCTATTAGGATCTCTGCCTGGGGTAGATTAAGGGGAGTGTAGTTCTCGTACTTCCTTGGGGGCATTTGTGGTCGCGGTGGGGATCTTGGTCGAGGCGGGGACCTCGGTCGAAGCTGTCTCCGCTGCCGAGGTGGACTCCTTAGCCGAGGTAGATCCTTATCTCGGCGGGGAGACCGGCTTCTCGGGCGGCCGCGCTCCACGCGGCGTCTCCTCTACTTCTTTGAGGCCTGCTCGGTCGCGCCCCGACTAGAGGTGATAGCCTTTTCGGCCTTCGCATACTTTCGAGCTCGGGCCAACATCTCAGTGAAGTCGATGGGGAAGTTCTTTTTGATAGAGAAGAGAAACCTGTAGGACCAAGCTCCAGTCTTTAGCGCTGACATAGCTATCGACTGGTCGAGCTCACGGACCTTCCAGGTTGCGGTGGTGAAGCGGTCGAGATAGTTTTTGAGAGACTCTCTCTTCTTTTGCTTGATATCAAGGAGAAAGTCCGACGTTCGCCACTGACGTCGGCTGGTAGCAAAGTTGGCGGCGAACAGCCTGTCGAGCTGCTCAAAAGAGGATACCGTGCTCGGCTTTAGTCCAGAGAACCAGAACCGAGCCGTTCCCCGGAGAGTCGTTGGGAAGGTCTTGCAGAGCACAGCCTCCGAGGACCCCTGCAATGCCATGAGGGCTCGGTAACTTTTCAAGTGGTCGAGGGGGTCGGTAGTTCCATTGTAAGGCTCCACTTGGGGCATTTTAAACCTCGGTGGGACCAGCTCATCCTCGATCTGGCGGGAGAAGGGGGACTTGGTGGTAACTCAAAGTCACCCTCGCGCCTTGCTTTCCAACTATGGAGCGCCTCAATTTGGCACTCGAGCTTCTCGACCTTCCTGTCGAGTTCCCCTCCCTAGAAAATTGCCACGATAGTCTGCTTCGGTTCGGGTTGGTCCGGGGCTGACTCGGCTTTCGAGTGCTGCGGCCTTCTGTCTATGCTCCTCCCTAGCGGTTGTTCCTGGGGAGATGCTCGGGCTGAGCCTTGGTAGCAGCACCGTTATTCGTTGTTGGCTCTCGAGGAGCCATGGAGATTTTGGCCGTGGGGCGCCGATTCATCTGGAGGAAGCACTGGCTGGACCTGGGCTTGTGGAGGCGGCATAAGTGGGGCCTCCGCACGTTGCAGGCCTTGGACGGCTGCGGCCAAGGCTTGAACTTGTTGCACAAGGGTGTTGAACTGTTCCGGCTGGACTTGGGGGACTAGATCCGTCGGAGATTGTGGTGGTGAATTCTGGACAGAGTGTCCAGGGCTTGTTGGGGGACGCCGGGAGGCATTGGAGGCTCCTTTACTTCTCAACTTCATAGCCACAACTCGGACCCTTCCTCTAGTGTCAACTGTTGCTGGAAAATGGACCCGGAGGCGACCGCTCAGCTGAGAAGGAGAAGCTCCAGCAAGCGGCGTGGCACGTCGATGCGTTGCATCCTCCGGGGGACCTGCAAAAAGCCAATGGCCGAGATTTTCGGCGCCGACCCTCCGATGCTTAAATCAGGAAGAGGCTTATGTGTAGAGGGAGAGAAAATATCTCTTAGAGTTTTAGAGTCCAGCCCCCCTAGGAGGGAGGGGTTTTTCTTTTATAGAGGGATACATGATTACCTATGATGTGACGGGGCAAGCGAGTTACCGTCATGATTGAGCACGATCGTGTGAATTAATGCATTGCCGTGGGAGAGCAGGCTGGAGTCAATGAGTCGTCGTGGATGATCGGATGCAGTCGAGTGGGTCAACTGGTTGCCGTAGAAGGCCTGAGATCCATGGATAACATGCGCATTAATTGTTGAGTGAGCCGAAGGTCTGTGGAGGCCATGCGCATTAACTGTTGAGTGAGCCGGAGATCTGCAGAGGCCATGCGCATTAATTGTAGACAGCGGTAGCAGGGCATGGTCCCTAGTCTAGCTGCAGAAGGATGTGACCACAGCGGGCGGATGGTGAGGCCGGGCTTCTGAGGTCAAGAATGCTAAGGTCGGGTGCCTGGGTCTGACGTCTTGGAGTCGAGCACCTGGTCGGGCGCTAGGTCGGGAGTCCTAAGGTCGGGAGCCCTGAAGTCGGGAGACCTAAAGTCGGGCGCCTCTAGGTCGGGCGCCTCCAGTCACGTACCGGTGATGCGTTCACGTATTTTAGGACGATTCATTTTTCCCCCAACAGTTTTCATTTACTTTCGGTTACCGTTATATATATATATATATTCAATGGTTAGCTTTTTTTTTCGGCAAAGATTTTTTAGCTTTAATGTGAAGATTTAGTAGGAGATCTATGTGGAGAGAATCTTTGGCGCGGATCTACCTAAATTGGAGGAGGATAGAAGATTCTATAAATCTTAAAAGATTCAGTGAATTTGCTGCAGTGCCATGCTGCATGGTAAAGGCCGTTGCACCCAAGAGGTTAATTGCACCAGAGAACCGAAAGATTAGTTGTGGAATCCCACAATGTAATGTCAAAGGTTTCGAGTGCAAGAACCAGGTCATCTTGGTGGGCGAGGGTGACTTATACCGGGATGAATGTGATCTCATATTATTTCGGTTTATCTTGGCTCACATTGAAAATGTAAATATAATTAGAAGAAAATAATGATAATATCTCAAATCTTTTTTTAATTATCTGATATGTGTAACTTTGGTGTGAAAATAACAATCATAAAATAAAATTGAGAAGAAAATGACTAATAAATTGATATTGTATCAGCTAGTATAAGAGCTTTCAGATACATTGTATGGTTATGTGAGGACGTTTAGTCCCACGTCGGATATTCCGAGGAGATTTTAGATATTTATACAGCACTAAGAAATTCAAAATATAACTTCCACTAGTCTTTTTGGGTGAAGTTCTAGATTGTTACAAAAAATATCTCGCTTAGGATATAAGTTTAAAACCTAGGTTAAAAACCTTGGCTATGATTACAAGTATTATTTTTATATTCTAATAATAAATATATATTTGGTAATAGAAAAAATGATAGTGCTACAATTTAAAGAATACATAAAAAAGAGAATTATGGAAAAGGAAAATAACAATCTATCTCATTAGAATGACTAATAATAACATCCTTTCTTTTTTACATACAAATTTTGACATGTAGTCTTTGGATGCTTGTCTTGGAGAGAGAAGGCCAGTAGATTTTATTCTTTGTCATTTTTAAAATTTATATGCTATTCTTTTTTTCTAAGAAATTACTTATTCTTCCATCACATAAATTCATATTTATAATTTTATTATCCCCCTTGTGCATTTACATGCTTCAACTATTCATCTGAGAAATAAAACACTATACTAGCTGGAAAATAATGATATTTTTTATAACAAGCATTTCAAGCTATTATTTGATTACAGTAGCTGTTATATAATGGAATAAACAGCTACCATTTTATCTTTTCATTGCTTATTTGATGAAGGTTTTAACATGAAGTCGATGAAGTTTCTATTTCTTTCTTTCTTACTAAAAAAATCCTTAGACTGCTATCTGCAAATACAACTCCTCCATGCAAGTTAGATAACTTATCGAATTTTCCTCACAATTCGGTAAAATTTTTAACCATTTAATAGTAAAAAAAAGAAACTTGGGTCCAATTCCTGCCTTTGTCAAAATTTGAATCGTCTCGTCTTTTGAATCGTCTCCCAGTTTTATATAATATTTATTTATTTATTTATTTTTGGGTAAAAAATAGGAGGGGAGGGAATTTCTTAATTAATTAATTAATATGCATATTACATGTACATCTACTATCTATACAATGAATTATGAAACAATTTAGCTATACAACTTAGGGTCATACCGAGTTTTCGGTTAAAGGCGAATAATAGGACCCATTTACTACCATTATTTACTATTATGAAAAAAATAAAAAGTACAATATGTTAAAATATACTTGTGTTGAGAATATCTGAGAAAAAAATAATTATAAATTAATACTAGTATTATTTGCTGAAGTCACTATCTGCTAAACAAAGATAATAACATTATTTTATCTTTTTTTTTTGTTGAGATAAGCTAAAGATAATAAATAGCAGCCAGTTTAGTCAAATATGGCATCATCATGACTATTAGTTTAAATTTGGAGCCCAATTAACTACTAATTGCAAGTGTCCACAGCGTAAATGGCGGACCCCAATACTTGGCTCCCTTCAATTGAAGCCCCGTCCGGTTAGTATTCTACTCTCTCTCTCTCTCTCTCTCTCTCTCTCTCTCTCTCTCTATCTCTATCTCTCTATCTCGTTTTTGTGAAGATGGATAGGCCTCTTTGCAGCAGTAAAGAGAGAAACCAAATTCAGAGAAGAATAAAAAAATGAAGCACAAGATCTAGAGACAGAGCTAAATGAGTCCTAAACTCCTACTTGTAGGAGGGTGACCTATTCTTCCCAAGAACCAAAAGAGAGAGAGAGAGAGAGAGAGAGAGAGAGAGAGAGAGAGAGAGAGAGAGAGAGAGAGAGAGAGAAGAGAAAAGGA